>ML378673.1:137160-157854 GCA_005239525.1 Nicotiana knightiana
TCCCCACCCAAAGGAAAAAAAAAGAAAGAAAAACAAAGATGGTTAAGATCTTGACAGAAATTAGAAAACCTGTTATAGATAGAGTAGAGAACTTGTAGTGTTTTTGCCTGCTCATTGTTTTATAGCCATCTTGACTTGTATGAGTATGAGTTATTATTTGTACCTGTAGTTACCTGTAATATGGACCAAAAGTCCATCAGATTCATAGGCACACTGGACTTTTTGAAAATAAGTCAACATTTCAAGCTCCATAGCCCACAGGTTGACATTAGACTATTGCTTTCCTTCTGTCCTTTTAATTGTCTGTCTAGCTTTGCTAGTTTTCATAGATGAAGCATATGTATTCTTGAAACCAAGAGAAGGGCCTTAAAACATTTTGCATTGTTTTATTAGAAAATTTACCATCTAACTACTTGCAGAAAATTCAAGCATTTAATGCTGGACTAGTAATTGATTTCATCCCATTTATTGTCTCACTTTGTATACCTTTTTCCTTGTTTGATTCAGATATGCAGGGCGCTGGCTTATATTCATAACTGTATTGGCATCTGTCACCGTGATATCAAGCCTCAGAATTTACTGGTGAGATGTTTCTTTATGATAGTGGATTTCTGCATTTCTAAGTACATCTGTTACTTCTTATTTTTTTCTTGTTCTGGGCCTCATATCAAAGGCCCAAAATCATGACCAGATAATAGGTGTTTATTTGTTTTTTTGAACGAGTATGATTAGCTGCAATGTGTCAAGTGCACATGTGATTTTGTAACTTAATAATCTAGTTGGATCACTGTACTTTTTTGTTTACAGAATAGACTTCGATATGATTCTGTATTATATATTTAGATATCATATGGTTGAACTGAGTGAACAAAATTCCATACTTTAACTCATAGAAAGCACTATTAAAATTAAAACTGTACTGCAAAAACGGAAGAGGAAAAGGATTGAATAGAGGAACACCCAAGTATTTCGCATAAATGATTGCGAATTGTATATTTTCAGTCTTGTGATGTGTGTATAATGATATGCGATGCCTTGTAAAATACTCCAATTTTGGGAAAACTCTAAGACCATAATGAGTGAAGTGGTAAAGGGCATTGAAGAGGTTTCTTGACTTAAATTTAATTATTAGACAAGCCAGTGAGCAGGCTATATGGAGTAACCAAGTAACTTAGCTGGCGTTTGACAATAGATTCCCAATGTGTTTTGAAAAATCTGATTTGGGGGAAGTTTGGTTTGAAGATGAAAATGTGTTTGGACATCAGTTTTCAAAACATATTTAACTTTTTTTTTTTTGAAGAAACATGAAACATTTCTAAAAACTATCACAAATACCTAACAATACCTTTATCAATAATATTCATTATCATTATCACAAACCATAGTACTGAACATAAATAAATTTGGTACAAAATTATTATTTTTATAATGAACTAACATAATACACTATCAGATGACCGAGAAGACGAAGCAACATTTTGTTACAAAATAATAAATGGTGAGCTCTTTTATAAAATACGAAAGTTTGGGGCAATTTTTAAAATATGTAATAGTAATATTTTGGGGAAAAATTACGTCAATCAATTGAAATATGGTATGCTACAAGTTAATATTTGCGACAAGAAATGAATCCTAATTGTAGGATGACTTACCCTTTTAATCCAGTTCATATAATGTCTTTCTCGGTTAGCTAGAGGAAATGCATCTCAGGTACATCAATTAGTAGGTATGAGAGGATTAATGTCAGATCCTCAAGGACAAATGATTGATTTACCTATTCAAAGCAATTTACGCGAAGGACTCTCTTTAACAGAATACATCATTTCTTGCTACGGAGCCCGTAAAGGAGTTGTGGATACTGCTGTACGAACATCAGACGCTGAATATCTCACTCGCATATTTGTTGAAGTAGTTCAACACATTGTTGTACGTCGAACGGACTGTGGCACCGCCCGGCGTATTTCTGTGAGTCCTCGGAATGGGATGATGTCGGAAAGTATTTTTATCCAAACATTAATTGGTCGCGTATTAGCAGACGATCTGCGATGTATTGCCACTAGAAATCAAGACATTGGCATTGGACTTGTAAATCGATTCATAGCCTTTCGGGCACAACCAATCTCTATTCTTTTGGGATTTGGGTTTTGGGTTTTGGGAATTTGCCAAAATATGGATAAAATTTATGAACAAACATGTATTTGCCAAAAACATTTTGGCAAAATCTATGGCCAAACGTGTCCTTCGTATCTAGCAGATCAAGAATGCAATTCCTTTTAAGTTGAACTCTCTAAAAGGATATACATTTGTACCTTTTAGACAGAGATGCAATAGCATAATCTTATGGTAAAATACTTGATGATTTCAAGCTTAATATTGGGTAGTATTTTGTTACTGCCATTGCTGGTGTCTTCTGATTATCTTCATCATATTTTTATCTTACTAAGCTGAAATACTGTTTAATACTTAGGTAAATCCACACACGCATCAGCTGAAGCTTTGTGATTTTGGAAGTGCAAAAGTTTTGGTAATTGCTCTCGCAAATACCACTTTGCATTTAAGGGTCATGTTGCACCTGCTTCAGTTCTCTGACTTAGTTCTTTGACCAATTGTTAGGTGAAAGGTGAACCCAATGTGTCATATATCTGCTCGAGATATTATCGTGCCCCTGAACTCATATTTGGTGCCACCGAATACACAACAGCTATTGATATTTGGTCTACAGGTTGTGTAATGGCTGAGTTACTTCTTGGACAGGTATATCCCTGTCTTTTGTGCTATTCTTGGTCATATGTTGTATTAATTGTTCTAATACTTCTAACAAATCCTTTTGGTGGACAGCCATTGTTTCCTGGAGAGAGTGGGGTTGACCAATTAGTAGAGATTATAAAGGTGGATTTTTGATACTTTTTTATTCTTGATGCTATCTTCTCAAAAGATACTGGCTGATTTCTTTTCCATTACAATTAAGTTGGACCTTTTTTCCCTCAGTAAATAAGAGAGCATGTTAATACATTATCGTTTAAGAATTCGCCAATTTCTGTACAGTATGATCATAGACTTATAATGCATATGTGATATTGGTACCTAATTTGTATACGGAAAATATCCCAGTTTTCTTAGTTCAACGGGCAATAGATAAGAAGAAGCAAAGATCTCGTACTCTGCATGTGTTGAAGTTTGTGCAACTTGCACGCATTTGCTTTTGTTCTATATTAGATATCTTTTATTCTATTTTGTTCTATAACCTATACTAGATATCTTTCCTTGAGTCTATGAAGTGTCAGTCATCCCTTTTTTAACATTTTAAATGCCTAGCTAGTTTTAGGTTTTTTTTGTTGATGAACACATTAATTCATGTCTGTGGTGCTGTCATGCATGTTAAAGTGCTGTTTTCTGTTTCCCCTGGAAGAGAGTGGAGGGTGGGGGGTTGTTTCCTCTTTGTATATACACTAAGAGACTACTTTTGTGAGTGCTTTTGTTTATAATGTAGCTGCACATGCTGATGGGAAAAGATGGATTGCTCTTTGTGGCCTACTTATGCAGGCAGGATTTGATCATATATTAACTATTAAGTGCTGTAGAAGTGTCGGTATTTGCTGTGTACCATCTGCCTTCATAATAAATTAACTTTTTTTCCACTTCAAATTCTATGCAGGTTTTGGGGACACCTACTAGGGAGGAGATAAAATGCATGAATCCTAACTACACCGAGTTTAAATTTCCACAAATAAAGCCGCACCCATGGCACAAGGTATGCTGCATAAAGTAAAGCTGAAATTCAACCTATAAACCTTGAATGTTGGTGCTCACTGCTGCATGCTTATGTGCTTTTGGTCATTTCATCACTTTCACTTTTTGATGAGAAAATGAGCAGTGATTATAGCTTTTATCTTTTTCCTTCCTTCTACTGAATGTCAGAAATACGTAACCAGTACCATGGGCTACTTAATTTAATTCATTTTTTTCTGATGTCAGTAATGAAGGATGGCATTTAAAATACTTTTGTTAATCAATTAAAGTTGGTCAAGGAGAGTTTTGGAAGTTGCTTATTTATGCTTAGCAAGATTAAAGTCCAAAGGTGGATAATATACTTAAGCCAAAAAGAAGGGCCAATAATAGATTAAAAATTATAAGTATCGGTGAAAGCCATGCCTAAATCTGATAACTTGAATTTTCTTTTGGTTGTATTTGCCTCATTTTATTGCTTGTACTGGATATAGGCTGATAATCTCTAAGGAAGAGTCAGCGGTAATTTCTCGAAGAGACCCCCCACCCCACCCCCACCCCACCCCACAACCAACGCCCAAACCTTCTTACTACGATGGTAAAAGGCATTAGAGAATTTCTGAAAGCAAGTGGCGAATTGCTGCTTTATAGAAACATATAGGACCGGTTGGAAACAATTTTACTGACACCCTTCTATGGTGTGGAAAGACGGGACACTGGTAAACACGAACTAAGAATGAGAGCAGTCTGTGTTAAAAAGTAGAACCTGCTGGCAAAAGATAGGAAACATGTGGCGCTTGGATCCAGAATATCTTACATGATGGTGGTACTCGGATTCTCCTCCCGAATATGATACTTGAAAATCATAGTCTATCAAATATCATGAAGGGCATGAACATTCTTCCCATTGGTTCACATGTGTCAAAACTTATGCTATCAATTGGTCCAGTGAGATCTGGACTATATTATCTTTCCATTTAACCTATGGAAACATCCTTATTTATTGTCTTTTATTCCATATATTTGGATGAATTGTGCTACTTTTTTTTCCTAATTGTTTTCCATCATATGCAGGAAGTTCATACTTCTCAGTGTCCACTTTCCCTCTGATAAAATATTTCTTCTATGTAAGTCTTAACTTACCTCACAATGCATCTTGCAGGTTTTTCAGAAGCGATTGCCTCCAGAAGCGGTTGACCTGTTGTGTCGGTTTTTCCAGTATTCACCCTATTTGAGATGCACTGCTGTAAGTCTACTTTCATTTTGAATCTATTCAATCTTATTATGTTGAGGTTTTGCTGTAGTAGCCTATTGATTTCTGCTTTGGTCATGCAGTTGGAGGCTTGCATTCATCCATTCTTTGATGAGTTGAGGGATCCTAATACCCGTCTTCCTAATGGTCGGCCTCTTCCACCACTTTTCAATTTCAAGCCGCAAGGTAATGTACTATACTTCCAAAAAACAGCTATTCTGCCTTATTGTAAGTGTATTATGTGACCGATTTATTAAATCAGATATACCCGATTTTAAGAATTAGGCTCTTGTTTTAAATAATCCTGATTCCAACTGCAACTACCTGTGGGAAAGAAAAAGACAAGAGAAAGGGGCTACCTTAAGTGACTAGTTCATTTAGGACTTTGGTGACCAAAGCTTTTGCTTGTCTTGACCTTGTTTCAGTGTGTTCATATAGCTGACTTTAACTAATTTTGATTGCGGTGTAGTTGATTGATCGTGATAATGTTCTCTAATTTATGGAGGTGGTTTAACCACTTTTTTTTTTGAGTAGTTTTTTTTTTCCCTTTTCTTTGAGAAGGCTAACCACAACTTCAACACCACATGGGCAGATTTATGCTGGTTGGCTGAGCTCTTTCTGCCCCAGCATGGATCTGACTGCTTTTGCTCTAGTTATTCCCCATTTAGGTTGATCCCGGGATCACTTTGCCTAGTACCACACATGTCCAATTGTCTAACAATAGAAATAATCAAAATAGCTAACTTCTATCATTGATAGCTAGTCGTAACTGTTGTATTTTAATCTTTTGACGGATCATGTAATCAGTCAGTGTCTATGCAACATAGCTTTGAACATGTTTTCTGTTCATTGATGTAATACTCCAATAATACATTATTTGTATGCACGAATATCTGTCTGGTCTTTGTTTACACTTGATCATTGAAGTTGAAGGTGTCATATCTTAGTAATCTGATCAGGGAGATATTGTTAATTACCAGCTACTACTTCATGAAGTTTTTCTCAAAGCGCCGATTTCATCAATTTGTTTATGAAAATTGATTGTGCAATTAGAATTTTATTGAAAAAGTGTAAAGAAACGGATGAAAATGGGAGTCTCTAATCTTATAACTTCAACCTTCAAAATGATGTCTGGCTGTAATTTTTTCTTCTCGGCAAGTGTACATTAGTTATGTTTCATTATTTTCTACTAGTGATTAAGCGATATAGCATTCAGCATTCTCCACTTTCCTCAGTATCTTTTGGCAACATTTTGCTCGTGTACAAATATTCAATTTCTCAACCCTGAATTTTTCTCAATCTCTTTTGATGTTGACATGCTCTTTTACAGAGCTCACTGGAATTCCTCCTGAAACTCTCCAGCGCCTCATTCCAGAACATGCTCGAAGACAGAATTTATTCATGGCTTTACGATCCTAGTGATTCTGGTTTTGCCACTGTCCCCGTTTAGTTAGCATCTGTAAAATGAGGTAAAAGTGGTGGTTGCACAACATCCAGTACTGCTTGCTAAATGTTGTTTCAGATCAAGTTCACATAGCTATTAGCTTGCAATGATACGTTTGTGAGAGCATCTTGTAATCCGTTCCCAATAACTGTTACAGATAGTGTGCATATATGTCAAATCAGATTTTGTATATGTAAGGAAACATTTGAGGTTTAGGTTTGGATGACGAAAAGCTGAGGATTTTCATATAACTATATGCGTCTTTTGTTTCATCACCAATTTGCTTGATGGGTAATAATACTAGTTAAGACGAAATACTTGTTTAGCACCCGATGTTTACACCAAGGCCCAAGCTAATGAGTGTGTGCCATTTGTTTTCTGTACACTTTTGTTACCTAACCATGGCCAATTTTACATGCTCCTATCTCAATTTTATCACTTAGCCATGGTATACCAATGCGTTTAGGTGCAAGCACCGGATGTTGGTAAGCTTTCTCTGTAAGTATGTTTTTTCAGCGTTTCCTTGCCTGAGTTATTAAATGAAACCCGTAGCATTCACATGTCATTTATGTGGGTTCTAGAAGAGCTGTTTCAGAAAATTGGATTAGTGTTTCTTGGATAATCGTATCTCGAATAGACTGCTGCTGACATTGCAACAGCTGTTCTCATATGGCCAAGAGCAATATGTGTTTCAAAGATCTTATACTATTTGCATGTATGTATGTACATCGTTACTCTGAGATGAAAAGTAGTACTCTTGGCATTGTCAATTTCTCATCTACGTTGTGGTTTCTTCTTTTCCCTTGCCTATACTCATATGGCCTGGATAGGGTATGGTGGTTGTAGAAACTAAATTTTTGGCAGTCCCGAGGTGTAAACTAACGAGTTGCCCCATAACTTCGTTTTGCCTGCACGCTTTTCTCTACAAGTAAGCCAGAAGATTTTCAACAAGCAATGGATATATTGACAAAATCATATTGAACTGAGCAACCTCATATTCTGTCCATGATCAGAGTTGCAGATAAATATATGGTCTCTATTCACTTGAGTTGCTAAGAAAAGATCTTCCCTTGAAGCCAAAGTTGGTGTTTATTAGGCACTAATTTCTCAAAATAAAATTTTCTCCATCTATTATGAAATAATCGACGCATTTATAAAATATCACATATTGATGATCATATTGACTTGCAAATCACATTCATATGATGATAGAATATGTTAATAATTAGTTTGTGATCTAAGAAGTCATGCGAATTGTCGCTTAAGAGTTATTTACTAAACGCTGCCAGTCTTTTATTTGAAAGTGTTTATGTAGTTATCCTTTTGAAGTACAAAACGTTTGTTGACCAATCCCCATAGACATGAATTGTCTTATAAATTTGAAGGATTTTCATTTTTCATGCAATTAATGAGAAGGAGCAACGTTATAATGATGGAAAGTAAGTGTTCTTTCTTGGGGAAAAAACATAAATAGCCGCCCATTAGTTTTTACAACTCCTCCTAACCCTAAAAACTAGTTTAACCATAAAATAATGTAGCCATATCAAACAGGATCATCATATACAATTTCAGATAACAAGGCGAAAAGCTCGCCTCGCCCCCTACAATTACGTTTATCTTTGTGGAACGCTATATGAAAAGAAGACATTCCCCGCATGTGTATATTGCCTATATGAAATTGTGTATAATTATTTTATTATTTATGTATATTTTTCTTTACTTGTATAATTTATGAATAATTCTGTTTACTTCATGTATAAATGTTATAGCTGAATACTTTTGAGCTTGCAAATTGATTATCCATTCACCGCTGTATAATGAATGTATAGATGTATATAGCTATGTTGCATGTGTATCATATATAACCTTTGTGTAACTGTGTAAATTTTTTATTATATGCTACATGTGTTTTCATTTAGATGTATAATTCTGTTTAATCCGTATATAAATACTATAACTATATAATTATTCGAGCTTGCAGATTCAATATTGATTTATCATTGAATAATAAATGTATAACTCTGCTTGCATCTCTCAATATCAGAACCAACTTTTAGAGATAGAAACCTTCACTTCAATGGAAGAAATTGAGCGAAAAGAGGGAATGAAGGAAAGAGAAACTGAAATTCCTTACTTCACTGGGAGAGATCTAAAGAGAGACCAAAATATACAACAGAAAAGACCAAAATATACAACAGATCCCCTATAATCGCTAAAATTAAGTGATTTCAAATCACAATCCCTACAATTACGTCTAACTTGTTAACTGGCTAAAAAAAGTAAAATAGATGTGTACAATGTTTAAAATAAGTTATAAAAATAAAATCGGTTCATTTAGAGTTTATGACTAATATGGGCTGTTAGTTAAGTTAATTGTTTTTTCTTTAAAGGAAGAAGACAAAATTGGAGCGTAACCTCTCCGGAACCCATTATGTGGAATTAGGGTATGTTATTGCTGTTATAAGACCGAATTGAGTAATAGCTCACAAATATAATGTGAGAAATTTAAAAATAGTCAGATTTATAATTAGTCATTTAAAAATAGTCATATTTTTAGAAGTAATCGACATTTAGCCACTTTTTATGTAAAGATAAATCTGAACGAAAATACTATTCAAAATCCTGAAAATACATCAGTATATTATACTAGAGTTCCAGCATAAGTATACTAGAAAGCATAATATACTGGAGTTCCAGTATAATATACCGGTCCAACATAATATGTTAGAAGTTCATATACAGGTGCTTCAATCTCCAGTATATTATGCTGGAACTTTTCGCTTGTTGGAGTTCCAGCATAATATGCTGGAAGTTCATACACAGGTGCACCGATCTCCAGTATATTATGCTGGAACTTTTCGCTTGTTGGAGTTCCAGCATAATATGCTGGAAGTTCATACACAGGTGCACCGATCTCCAGTATATTATGCTGGCACTTTCCGTGTTGCAGCAAAATAGTGACTATTTTTCAATGACTTCGTATATGCTGGCTATTTTTCAATAACCAGTCCAAAAATTGGCTAGCCCATGCGATTTTTACTAATATAATTGCTACCTTATATTCTAGGGGTGTAAAATTAGATTTTATTCCTTCCCTTTTCTTCTATGTTCTTGTTATTCCCTCAAAAAAAGGAAAAAGATCGTGAAGGTGGAGCTTTTATAAGCTATTTCCTCCAGCATTTATTTCTTTTAGGATTTGCCTCCTTTCCGCAATTTCTAATTTCTTTCTTTTTTTTTAAAACATTTTTGCATAAACTCAAACTCTAGAATTACATTACCGTGGTTCATTCGCCTCCCCCCACAAGTTTTTTCATATTTTTCGTAAGATATTTAACGATTTGTACAATTTTCTCTCCTTTATGTGACTTGTGAGACATAATTTTGAAAAAGAAAAAATTAATAAATTAATGATACTGCTTTATTTTAGCAAACATTGCTAAATACCATTTCATTCGCGTTACTTTACAGCTTATTTGGATGGTTGTTTCCTATTGTATTGTTATTTTAAATGTGATGTTTGTTTTGATTGTTACTTAAATTCTATTGTATTATATCGTTAAATTCATTGTTACGTAACGATGGAATATGTCACTTTATGTAACGACCGATTTTGGTGTGGTCGCGTCGTTATCTTGTATTTTTCTCTCAATCTCACCCTTAAATAATTTTATTTTATCATTTACCCTACCTTTATAATATTGCAAGTTTATTCTTCATATTGTTGGTGTGTGATATCATAAAGCGACAACAAATAATACAATCTATCCAAATATTATATTTATCAAATGATACAATATGAAACGATATATAAGAACCATCCAAACAAGTTGTTACCAAATATTCAAAAATACTGTTAAACATCACTAAAAAAACACTATGCTAACTTCTTCTTCACATGGATATAATTCCTTCCTTTCTCGGCGAAATGTAACTCAATATATATATATATACAGGAGTTGCTTCTGCATTAAAATTGGTAATTAATTCCCAAAACCATTCAGCAAAACTGTTTGTCCAACTCAAAATCTTTCGGTTCAATTGCTGTGGTTTTAATACTTACAAATCTTTAGCCACTATTTTTAACTGCCTTTCTGTGGATAATCTCAACCCCACTAACAACTACTACTCCACTTTTATCTTTCCAATTTGTTTGTAGGAATAGGAAAAACTGTGATATTGCTTTTGTGTGTGTGTGTGTGTGTGTTATCTCCTAAAGCAGCTATCATGCATCTTTACTTACTTTGCTTCTTTCCGCTTTTGAAAGCTATTCTTGTACTTTGTTTGAAACTTTGATTAGGGTTTTGCAATTAGGGTACTACGTATATGAAACTTTGATCTTCATCACTTGTCCGAATTCCGTGAATTGCATATTTTTCTTTGATCTTCCCTCTTTTATGTATTACTAGTTTTAGGCGCGTCTATTCATATCAATAAATACATAATTTTAAAAATATCACGTAAGTATTATAGTTTGTTTCAATTATATAATATAAATTTAGAAAAAAGTTGAATTGAATTCTTTTACTAATATTAATTAATTTAAAGATTTACTTATTTGCTCTCAATATTAAAGAAGTAATTACTCAGTCTTTTTGTTAATTCAACTCCTTAAGAATACTCAGCAGTAATTATAACTTTATGTAATAAGAATTCTACTTTCAATCTACAAATCATATGTTAGCTTTGGATCTTTTGTGTTATTAAAATCATTGTGTTTTTGACTCGTACAACTTAGCTAAATTATAGTAGTTTCTAATGTTTATACAAAATTTATATAAGTTAAAACTCTTAATTGTTTTTGAAGGACTAAATATTCTACCTAGTTCAGTAAGGAAAATTTAAATAAGCAAAATTTTAATTAATTTTAAAGTCCTAAAAATTAGGATTGTAGTTTAATTTACAATTTTGTCCAATACGAAATATATTTTAAAAAGGTAAACGAATGACATTTCGCTAACGGTCTTCGTGCTTTTAATATAGTACTAATTTATATGCTTGTGCATTGCACGAATATCTTAAGCCAGGTACCACATAATTTATATAAAAAATATTAGAATTTCAATCGCATATATATTCTAAATAATTTGTTAGAGTAATATAATGAACTAATTAATGTATCTAACTAACTACCATCGTTAGTAAATTAATATGAATTAGAGCTTCAGTTTAAAGAATTTAATGTTTATCTAAAATACTTCGAAATATTAAATATTTGTCACGGCCGAAATCCTAATTCAGGTCGCGATAGCGCCCAACACCGTTGTCAGGCAAGCCGACACTAATTATCTACAGAGTCTAGTTGTTTTCTATTGAATACTTTTCTTATCTCAAAATAGTTTAGCCACAAAGCATGGAATGTAACGCATAGCAGTGCAATTTAAGTTACGAAGACCAATAATCAACTTTAATAAATCACATCACCAAAAGAATAGTTTGTGTGCCAGGAACTAGTGTCACAGGTCTGCATGCATCTAGTAGAGTAGAATCAAAAGAATAACAGAACTATCCTACTGTCTAAGAAGAGATAGACAGAATAGCAAACGAAAGGCTCCACAGTGCTGCTGAAGATCGCCAAGAGAAGCAGATCACCGTGAAGTCCAAACCAAGTATAAATCAGGGACGAGCTCCGAACCGATACACAGATGCACCTGTCTCAGAACCTGTACAATTAAGTACAGAAGTGTAGCATGAGTACATAAACAATATGTACCCAATAAGTATCCGGTCTAATCTCGAAGAAGTAGTAACGAGAGGTCGACGTGACACTTACTAGGGTCAAAATGATATGTTTTACATGTAGGGCTAAGCAGGAATGACAATCATGAATAATAATGAAGACCTGAACATTGAATATCCTTTACAAATACCTTTATGTGTCAAGTCTCTATCATGCAAATTACCTAGTTTTAATTTTTCATGATATTCAACAGATACATGGTCACAGAACACCCAAACAACTAACAACACATAACATGCCGTGAATGTACGGCCGATACGACGCGAAAATAAATATACACTGCCGAAGGGTCGAACAACTCGAACCATAGATGCATCTATTACACCGCTCACGAATCAAACATGCGACGCGGTTGACATAATAGTAGGGATACCCCGCTCGCGAATCATACATGCGACGGGAGTACCCGTATATATACACATAATTAACAGGAAAGCAGGAAATTCAGTAGAGAATATACTTACAGAGAAGGATTCAATAATATAAATTTCAGAATGTAACCTCCTAGATGTTCACTTAATAGTTCAAGGATATTAAGAAACCTAAATTAAAATTTAAGATTATAGATACGGCACATAAAACATGCTTGTGAATCCTAAACTCCCCGACATGACATAATAGTAGCTATGCACGGACTCACGTCACTTCATGCGTGCGTAGCCCCCACAAATAAAGACATACAATTATTTATATTCACCTATGGGGACAATTCCCTCTTACAAGGTTAGAAAGGAGACTTAACTCGTGTCAAGCCTACTTTTCGGGTCAAGAACGCACCCGAAACTCCAAATTCGTCGCCCAAGGACTCGAAACTAGCCAAATATTGCATAAATAAATCAATCTATACTCAAAAGTATGAAATTTCGCTATTTAAATGATTATTTCAACCTAAATTGCAAAATCTCAAAATACACCCCCGGGCCCACATGCTCGGATGCCGGAAATTTTCAAGGAAAACAATCGCCCATAACCTAAGGATCAATATTATGTAGTTTTTGCATAATTCCATAACTAATTCCTTAGTAAATTTTCATTTTTATCAAAATCCTTGGTTTTACTCTAAACCCATGATTTCTACTAATTTTGTGTGTTAATCTACCCAAGCATTCAAGTATTAAACTCACTTTATGGAAGAAATTACTTACCTTACAGCAGCTAGGTCGAATCCCTCCTTTGAAAGCTCTCAAAATCATCCAAGATGAAGAAAATGGTTCAAAAATGGCTAAATCCCGTATTTTAAACAACCTCACTGCCTTCAGGTTTTTCGCATCTGCGGCTCGAGGATCGCACCTGCGGTCTCGCATCTGCGAGAAAGATCTCGCACCTGCGGAAAAATAGGAAGGGGCCAGTGGTCGCACCTGCGGAAGGGAGTTCTCACCTGCGGCTCCGCTTCTGCGGGAAATAGCCCGCACCTGCATAACTAGGCCGCCCCCTCTGAGGCCGCACCTGCGAGGCGTTGACCGCACCTGCGGCTGGTCCTTCGCAGGTGCGGTCACACCAGATCTGGTGCACCAGCAGTTCTTCTAAGGCTGGTTTTTACCTTGCGCGATGTCCGAATGGCATCCGGGCCCATCCGAGGCCCCGTCCAAATATACCAACAAGTCCTAAATCATAATATGGACTCGCTCGAGCCTTCGGAACGTCCGAAATAATGCTAAATCTAAAAATCATACCCCAAAACCTATTGGATCTAACTTAAGAACTTTAAGTTCTTGAATTCGCCTTCAACACGCCGAACCTACCTATACTCATAAATGATATAACGGAACTATTCCTGGTCTCGGAATTCCATTTGGACCTCGATAACCCAAAATCACGTTCTAAACCTCAATTTTTGAACTTAAGGAATCATATTTCACTATTTGGCGTCGAAACGCACCCGGGTCATCCAAAACCCGTTCCGAACATATGCCCAAGTCCGAAATCATCATACGAACCTAATAGAAACTTCGAATCTCGATTCCGAGGTCGTTTACTAAAAATATTGACCGAAGTCAAACTTGGCCTTTAATACCAACCTTAAGGAACTAAGTGTCCCTATATCATTCCAAACTCCTCCAAACCTCGAACCACCCGCCCCCACAAGTCATAAATCGGCAAAAGCAACTACGGAGAGTCTCATTTAGGGGCGCGGGGTTCTATAACACAAAATGACCGATTGGGTCGTTACATTCTCCACCTCTTAGATAAATGTTCGTCCTCGAACGAGTCTAGAATCATACCTGGAGTGCTGAATAAGTGTGGGTATCTGCTCCGCATGTCCTCCTCGGACTCCCAAGTCGCCTCCTCGACTGGTTGACCCCTTCACTGGACCTTTACGGCGGAAAATCTCTTGGACCTCAATTGGAGGTCCTGCTTGTCAATGATGGCAACTGGCTCTTCCTTGTAACCCAATCTCTCGTCTAACTGAATGTTGCTGAAGTCTATCACGTGAGAGAAGTCGGCGTGGTACCTCCGGAGCATTGATAAATGAAAGACCGCATGAACTCCTGATAAACTGGGAGGTAAAGCAAGCTCGTAAGCAACCTCCCCAACTCTCCTCAACACCTCGAATGGACCTATAAACCTTGGGCTCAACTTGCCCTTCTTCCCAAACCTCATAATACCCTTCATCGGTGAGACTTTCAACATGACCTTCTCTCCATCCATAAATGATACTTCACGCGCCTTCTGATCCGCGTAACTCTTCTGCCTAGACTATGTTGTGGGAACTCTCTCCTGAATCAACTTCACCTTCTCCAAAGCATCCTTCACCAGATCGGTGCCATATAACCTAACCTCGCCAGGCTCAAACCACCCGATGGGAGAACGACATCGCCGACCATACAAAGACTCCAATGGAGCCATATCAATGTTAGACTAATAACTGTTATTATAAGCAAACTCGGCCAAAGGCAATAATTGGTCCCACTGTCCTCCAAAGTCAATCACACATGCTCTGAGCATGTCCTCCAATATCTGAACTGTCCGCTCTGACTGGCCGTTGGTCTGAGGGTGGAATGTTGTGATGAGCTCTACCCGGGTGCCTAACTCACTCTGTACTGATCTCCATAAATGCGAGGTGAACTGACGACCTCGATCTGATATAATGGACATAGGCACACCGTGCAACCGAACTATATCTCGAATGTAGATCTGGGCCAACCTCTCAGAAGTGTAAGTAGTAGCTACTGGAATGAAATGTGCCGAATTGGTCAACCTGTCCACAATAACCCACACCGCATCAACCTTTCGCAAAGTCCGTGGCAACCCAACTACGAAGTCCATAGTGATGCGCTCTCATTTCCTCTCAGGTATAGGTATCTAGTGGAGTAGGCCTCCTGGCCTCTGGTGCCCATACTTAACCTGCTCGCAATTTAGACAAGTGGCTACATACTTCACTATGTCTTTCTTCATCCGCCTCCACTAGAAATGCTGCCGCAAGTCACGATACATCTTCGTACAGGTAAAATAGAATACCGTGAACTGTAAAGACTCATCTAGAATCCTCTCCCTCAGGCCATCAACATTAGGGATACATAAGCGACCCTGAAGTCTTAGAACACCATCCTCGCCAATAGAAACTTCCTTGGCACCACCCTGTAACACTGTCTCCCGGAGAACTGCCAAGTGCGGATCATCAAATTGCCGAGCCTTGATCTCCCCCAATAATGAAGACTGAGCAACGACACGCGCAAGAACTCGACTGGGCTCTGAAAGGTCCAACCTCACCAGGAGATTAGCCAAGGATTGGATGTCCAAATCTAGAGGTCTCTCCTCTGCTGAAATGAAAGCCAAGCTACCCATACTCTCCGCCTTCCTGCTTAAGGCATCTGCAACCACATTCGCCTTTCCCGGATGATAAAGAATAGTAATGTCATAATCCTTAAATAACTCAAGCAATCTACGCTGCCTCAAATTAAGATCCCTCTGTTTGAACAAGTGCTGCAAGCTACGGTGGTCCGTATAAACCTCACAAGTCACCCCATACAAGTAGTGCCTCCAAATCTTAAGGGCACGGACAATCGTCGCCAACTCCAAATTGTCACGGGGTAATTCTTCTCATGAAACTTCAGTTGACGTGAAGCATATGCAATAACTCGCCCCTCCTGCATCAACACACATCCCAGACCAACGCGTGAAGCGTCGCAATAAACTGTATACATCCCAGAACGGGAAGGCAACACCAGAACTGATGCTGAGGTCAATGCCATCTTGAGCTTCTGGAAGCTTGCCTCACACTCGTTGGACCATAGAAATGGGGCATTCTTCTGGGTCAATCTAGTCAGAGGAGCTGCAATGGATGAAAAACCCTCCACAAATCAGCGATAATAACCTGCCAGACCCAAGAAGCTCCCGATCTGTGTCGTTGAAGTAGGGCGTGGCCAACTCTGGACTGCCTCAATCTTCTTAGGGTCCACCTTGATACCCTCTCCGGATCGTGACATTGATTTTTGCATTGACTTAGCTCCAGGCACCCAACCTATCTCTATTCCCCCATACCATATGGCTCCGAAGGAATTGAAGGAAGAGCACCCAAACAACTAAGTACACATAACATGTCGTGAACGTACGTCCGATATGACGTGAAAATATATATGCACTGTCGAAGGGTCGAACGGCTCGAACCATAGATGCATCTATTACATCGCTCACGAATCGAACATGCGACGCGCTTGACATAATAGTAGGGCTACCCTGCTCGCGAATCATACATGCGAAGCGGGTACCCGTATATATACACATAATTAACAGGAAATCAGGAAATTCAGTAGAGAATATACTTACAGAGAATGATTTAATAATATAAATTTTAGAATGTAATCTTCTAGATGTTCACTTAATAATTTAAAGATATTAGGCAACCTAAATTAACATTTAAGATTATAGATACGACACATAAAGTATGCTTGTGAATCCTAAACTCCCCGACATGACATAATAGTAGCTATGCACGGACTCTCGTCATTTCTTGCGTGTGTAGTCCCTACAAATAAAGACATGCAATTATTTATATTCACATATGGTGACAATTCATGGTCAAGAACGCGCCTGAAACTCCAAATTCGTCGCCCAAGGACTCGAAACTAGCCAAATATTACATAAATAAATCAATCTATACTCAAAAGTACGAAATTCTCCTATTTAAATGATTATTTTAACCTAAATTGTAAAATCCCAAAATATACCCCCGGACCCACATGCTCATATTCCGAAAATTTTCAAGGAAAACAATCTCCCATAACCTAAGGATCAATATTATATAGTTTTTGCATAATTCCATAACTAATTCCTTGGTAAATTCTCATTTTTATCAAAATCCTAGGTTTTGCTCTAAACCCATGATTTCTACTAATTTTGTGTGTTAATCTACCCAAGTATTCAAGTATTAAACTCACTTTATGGAAGGAATTACTTACCTTACAACAGCTAGGTCGAATACCTCCTTTGCAAGCTCTCAAAATCGTCCAAGATGAAGAAAATTGTTCAAAAATGGCTAAATCCCGTATTTTAAACAACCTCACTGCCTTCAGGTGTTTCGTACCTGCGGCTCAAGGACCGCACCTGCGGTCTCGCATCTGCAAGAAAGATCTCGCACCTGCGGAAAAAGGGGAAGGGGCCAGTGGTTGCACCTGCTGAAGGGAGTACGCACCTGCGGCGCTGCTTCTGCGAGAAATGGCCCGCACCTGCGGAACTAGACAGACCCCTCTGAGGCCGCACCTGCGAGGCGTTGACCGCACCTGCGGTCTTTGCACCTGCGGCTGGTCCTTCGCAGGTGCGGTCACACTAGATCTGGTGCACCAGTAGTTTTTCTAAGGCTGGGTTTTGCCTCGCGCGATGTCCCAATGGCATCCAGGCCCACCTGAGACCCCGTCCAAATATACCAACAAGTCTTAAATCATAATATGGACTCGCTCGAGCCTTCGGAACGTCCGAAACAACGCTAAATCTAAAAATCATACCCCATAACCTATTGGATCTAACTTAAGAACTTTAAGTTCTTGAATTCGCCTTCAACACGCCGAACCTACCTATACTACTCGGAATGACACCAAATTGTTGCGAGCAAGTCATAAATGACATAACAGAACTATTCCCGGTCTCGTAATTTCATTCGGACCTCGATAACCCAAAATCACGTTCTAAACCTCAATTTTTAAACTTAAGGAATCATATTTCACTATTTGGCGCTGAAACGCACCCGGGTCATCCAAAACCCGTTCCGAACATACGCCCAAGTCCGAAATCATCATACGAACTTACCGGAACCTTCAAATATCGATTCCGAGGTCGTTTACTAAAAATGTTGACTGAAGTTAAACTTGGCCTTTAAGACCACCAACCTTAAGGAACTAAGTGTCCCTATACCACTCCAAACTCCTCCAAACCTCGAACCACCCGTCTCCGCAAGTCATAAATCAGTAAACGCAACTACAGGGAGTCTCATTTAGGGGCACGGGATTCTAGAACGCAAAACGATCGGTCGGATCGTTACAATATTAGGCAATCCTAATGTATTACGATTTTATTCAATGTGAAATAATTTATGTGAAAAATAATTAAAGCCTAATCCCAATAAATTTCAATTTCTTTCGGCACAATGTGATTTAGTCTTGATCGTGCATCGTAAATATGATCTTATAGTCGTTCCTTGATCTACAATTATGTTAGCTTATAATTATTAACATAGTTATCTTATTAACAAAAAAATAAAACAGTTAATGTCCGGAACATGAAAAATAAGGTCAAAATCAGATTTGTAAAACTATAAAATCAAAGACAAAATCGTTTAAGTACGTTGGATTTGTAATAAAGTACAGTATAAAAATGTACGGAAATTCTTTTGAATAACAATGTGTTGTTAGTTTCTGATAACAAACTCAAAATGTTTTAAGAAAATAAAATTAGTCGAACCATTTGTTTTTCACATCTTGAAATTCAGACGAAAACTAAAAAGTTTTCTTCAATTTTGTAAACTAATTATTATTTTTATTTTAATACTTTGAAAATATCTGACTATATACAATTGAACTCACTTCCTTCAATTCCAACGTATTTGTTCCATGTTTAGCTAGAGGAAAGATTAGAATATTTAGTTTTAGGATTTACTTATTCTTATTCATTCATAATTCTACTTCTTCCACTATTAAGTCCCAATTCTACTACACCTCTTCATCCTAACATGTCTATTTCCAGTTGTGTCCTTCCGGTATAAGTTATTGTCAAAACTAATATAAATAATTAAGGGTACAAAAATCAATTAATATTTTAGGGATATTTTAGTCACTTAATATTTAGTACAAAATAGTCGTGCTTTTATAATAATATAGATAAATATACTAGTTTTATTATACGTGAGTTGCACGTGTATATATTATTTATCAATTAAAATTATATACATTATCGTTAAAATAAAATAAAATATTTTTTAAAATGATGAAAATATTTTTTCTCACACTAACATAGTAATTGTCTTCAATATCTTCTAAATATGCGTAGTAAATTTATTTAAATTAGTTGTACATTATTTTTTAATTGTACATCTCTTATAACATGATAATGATATACAAATGTGTTACATTGTTTCCCAGACAGATCTTTATGAATATATTTTGTCTTCTACTATTTCATTATTTCTTAAAGTTTGCATTATAACCAATTTAACTCTTAGTATTATAACTGATTTTGTTTTATATTCTGGTTTCTTTTAATTCAAATACTTAATTATCTTTTTTAAACGCTAAAAGAAATAATTTATTTTCCTAGGAATCAGATTATTAATATTAGTTCACACCACATATTAAATATTTAATAATAACTATATCCTTATCCACAAAAATTCTTTTGTCAAATGATGAAAAATTGAACTTTTACGTTTTATGTTTGTCGTAGTGTTAGTAAATGACTTCTGTCAATAACTTTTCTCTCTCTCTTTCTCTTGCTATTATTAAATATTTTTATAATTATTTTTTCTAATTATGTTTTAGAATATATATATTATTATTTGTATCTAAGCAAATTATTGGTCGAAGAATAAAATTAATAGTTAGTGGACCAATCTCACGTAGACTACTCATAGCATTTGTAGGTTAATTACTGGTTTAGGACAATTAAAAAAAAGAAAGTTAAATGCCTATTTCTTTAAAAAAAAAATTCTTACACATGGTTCATCTAAATTTAGCACAATTGTATAATCTCTTTTGCACTAAAAAACGTTCAGTTGTAAACAATTCATAGGCATAAAGAATTGATGTTATTTAATTATACTTTAATTGTAAAATTTATATCAATTAAAATTTTATTGATATTAATGTCCTAATTATAAGGACTTTTACTTAATTCAAACGAGTAAATATATAGTAAGTAATAAATCTGATTTAATTTAAAACTCCTAAATATTAGCTAGGAGAATAATCAAATGACTATTTTGCCTTGTGTGAACAATATTTTAAAAGGGTAAAAAAGGCGAACGATATAAATAAATATTATCGCCTCTGTGTTAAAACTAGAAAATCAGAATAATTGACCAAGATAATCACAGTGGAAAAGGTATAT
>ML378674.1:1755-16231 GCA_005239525.1 Nicotiana knightiana
ACTTATTTCTGTCTGTAAATTACAGCATTTTCTGTTACTCACTTTTGGTACATTCTTTAGATATGTCTATTTTGACTTCATCTTCTGCTCCTTCTTAACCCCACCACCCCCACACAATCACCCCACCATTTCCTTTTTCTTCTTCTTTCATGTCTATCTCCATGAATTAATTTCTCAAGACTTCAACTGTAAGTCCCCTTTCTCTGATCTGTACTCATATATTTTAGTAATTACCTTGTATTTCAGTTTCTCTTTTTTAAACTACTTTGCTCTTTATGCTATAAAATGTTCAGTTTATTGAACTGTTTTATCTGATTTAAATGCTAAATTTGCATCTGAAAATGGTCAATAAAGACTAAAAATTCAGTCTTGATGGATTAAATTAAAAGGGTTTTATTAAAAAGTCAATCTTGATGGGTTAAATCAAAAGGGTCAGATTAAAAACTCAATCTTGATGAGTTAAATCAAAAGGGGTTATGTCATTTTGTGTATAGATGAAAAGGGTAAGATTAAAAACTCAATGTTGATGGGATTGGAACTTAGTTGTAGAAATATGTACTTCATATTAAAAACTCAATGTTGATGGGATTGGAACTTAGTTGTAGAAATATGTACTTCATCTGAAATTCAGTCAACATGAGTATACTGAAATTATTTTGATTGTTGAAATGAAATCGAGATTTAGAATTTGTCCAAATTTGGATGATCTCAAGATAAAATAATTATAGAGGGTAATAACGCGACATGATTTTTCTCATATGTCTAGGCCTTGGATAGAGTTACCCGGTACCTGTGTTGGTGGGAGATAAAAAGTACCCGATGGAATAGTCGAGGTACGCACGAGCTAGCTCGGACACCACCGTCATAAGAAAAAATATAAAGGGTAAAGGAAACAGGGAGGGGTTAATTAGGCTTATTGCGGTAGTACCAAATATTAGGAAATCAAAGGTTCAAATTTAGGGTATTTGAGTTAGTATCTGGAAACTTACATTTTGAAGTTGCTATTGATGTTTGTGAAATGCAAACCTTCTTTTTCTTTGGTTTGAAGTTTGTACATTTTTTCGAGATAGCTACATTGGTTTAGTTGCCATTAGTCTAACTTTTAGCGGCTTAACTGCACTGTGAAGTAGTAAATTAGTGGGTCAAGGTGACACAAAAAAGTGTAAGGTACAAATAAATCTCCGTTTGAGGCTTTTGCTTCAGTTTCTATAGGTTGAGTTCTGAACTATTTACTTATTCTTAGATGAAAGGCTTTGTAAGAAATCTATACCAGAGAAAGATAAATACCCTATTTTGATAGTGGATCAAGAGCTGAAGAGGGAACTGAGAGTCAAAAATAATGGGTCCAGGCACCAACTCAATTTTTATTGTAGAAGGAGAATAATACCATTGGCCCATTCATTCTTCTAAATCTGTTCAAACTGGTTGTTCTCTTTTTTTTTTTGGCAAAACAAAATAGGAATAGTCCTTGCATTAACTTGTTATGTTCTTTTTCAAACTTCCATGTAAAAAATTTCTGAGCGCATTTTCATCTCCTTGTGTGTTTTGTTGGAGTTGAAAAATAATATAAGACGCAAGACATCTTTCCAGCAGTCGTTTCAATGTTTTGGACTTTGTCGCAAAAAGAGGCGAACACTTGTAGAGGGATTAGAAATAAATATTCCATTACTCGCGGAAGCAAGATTGGTATCACATTATCTATGGGATTAGAGATCATTGCAAAGAAAGCTATAATGTATAGTATTATTAAACAAGCACAAACTAACATTGCTCTCAAAGATCTTCAAACGTCTACTCCCCTCTCTAGCTTATTCTCTACACTATGATTAACTTGAAATTTTATTTTCTGCTGCAGTGGCTGTATATGTGTGTGACTGTACAAAATGTTCGACTGCGGTTCCAAGTCCCAATATTTGGGGGGACAGCGGGAGAAGTTCGTAAGGTAGTCGAATCTATTCTCTTTATTTTCCTTTTTCTCATCTTCTGAGGTTAAGTATCTTTTCGTTTACTTGATTAACTCTTACCTAGTATTCTGAGGTTAAGTTAGGCATACACAAACATTTTTCTTATAAAAAAAGGTATAATACATTAATAATATTGACTTTGTTCTTTTATTTCAGTTTATTATGTATATTACTTTAAAAAGCCGTTAAGTTTTTGTTTCATCTTTTAATTGTTGGATAAAGGAGATTAGGCCTTTATTATATGACAATGTCTCACATTAGTGCGCTGTGAGTGCTTCAAAAGATCAGGGTGATTGGATGAATTATTTTTTTTGATATGGATAAGTAATACCTTCATTGGCTTATGTGATTGTGTCTAGGATTTTACTGTTATATTTGACATTTGAAGGATTCTCAGGCCTAGTAGTTGGATGAAGCAGATATGATATTTTTGAAGTACGGCAATTTAAGTCTGAGAACAAGGAGATTTAACATTAAGAGTGTGATTATTACAGTTTGTTCATTGATTGTTCTTCCCTGATTATCTTAGCTTCTTTTTGGCATCTAATATTGCTTCTGCACATTTTGGTTTAGGTTGGATGACTTGGATTCCAGACTATCCTCTCCTTCCGCATCACTAACAACAAATAAATGCGGCTTTAACATCGATGGTTTAAAACGTTCGGGCCATGCGGCTAACAGTCCGTCAAGGTCTTTTAAGAGAGGAATGAAAAAAGGATCTGAAGGACTTAAATCAATACTCGGCTTTGGTGTATCTCGGGCTGTATTTCCTGAAGATCTGAAAGTTTCAGATAAGAAGATTTTTGACCCTCAAGATAAATTCCTTCTCTTATGGAATAAGTTGTTTGTTGTGTCATGTATTCTAGCCGTGTCGGTGGATCCACTGTTTTTCTACCTTCCAGTTTTTGATAATAAGTCAAATTGCCTTCAGATTGACAGGAAGCTCGCTGTCATAGCCACTACCCTACGTACAGTGATTGATGCTTTCTATCTTATTCACATGGTTCTTCAGTTTCGCACAGCTTATATTGCACCATCATCTCGAGTTTTTGGACGGGGTGAACTTGTGATAGATCCTGGACAGATTGCTAAAAGATACTTGCGGTTCTATTTTATCATCGATTTTCTTGCTGTGATTCCCTTGCCTCAGGTTAAAAGAAATGCTTTGCAGTGATTCCCTTGTATAATGGTTATTCTATGTACATTTATCTATATTATATGTATATTTATACTTAATATACAAAACATACACATTTACCGGCTATTTTTATTTTTTTTTGGGCGGCCCAAAAATGTATTTATCCCTTTATATCTCTTGCTTAGCATTCTTTTATGAATGAAATCATAGAGCTGCTTATTATTTGGTGAGTGTAATTCTCATTCTCTTTACTTTCTTTTTATGCATTTATGCAGATTGTGGTGTGGAGATTCCTGCAAAGCTCAACAGGTTCTGATGTCCTAGCTACGAAGCAAGCTTTGCTTTACATCATTTTGCTTCAGTACATCCCCAGATTTGTCAGAGTTATACCCTTAACTTCAGAACTGAAAAGAACTACTGGTGTCTTTGCTGAAACCGCATGGGCCGGTGCTGTGTCCTATTTGCTGTTGTACATGCTTGCTAGTCATGTAAGCTATTCGTCAAAATGTTGAAATGTTAGATATCATGGCGTGCAAGCAATTTTTTTTTTACTCTCTATGATCCTTTGCTCACATAAATCTTTCTGTAAGTTTTATTTGTTTGTTGGTTTGCTTGCCACTTCTTGCATTATGTTTCCTCTGTATTTCCAGTTCAACTGCTGGTGACAGTTCACTTTTGCATTTTCTGAAAGATCGATGATTCACTTGTTACATTTATATCTACTTTTTAAGATGATTCTTGAGTTGGAATTTTGGGATGGTTGGCTGGTGAAATACCTTTGCACAGTGTGCTTAGGTCTGATTATTGTAAGTTTAAAGTTTAGAATGTCTTACGGTCATGTCCTAATGGCTACGTTAGACCTATGGGCCTAATGAATATACATGTGTTAATTGCATGGATCATGTGAATATCGTCTAATTATCTGCTCATCTTTGTTGACTCTCACAACTTAATTTTACTACTCTAGGAAGATGACAAAGGTTGGAATTTTAGGTTCAAATGTAGGATCATGATCTTCTTTCTGCTTTAGTAGGCATATCTTTTACTTCTCTTTTGTATGTATTTCATTGCAGATAGTTGGGTCATTTTGGTACTTGCTATCTGTGGAACGCTACGATACATGCTGGCAGCAAGCTTGTACACACAATGCAACATGCAACACTGATTTCCTGTATTGTGGCAATCAGTACATGACGGGTTATAATAGTTGGAGCAGCATAAGTGACAAAGTTTTGAACGACGCTTGCCCTGCAAATAGTGGCGACTCACCGTTTGATTTTGGGATCTTTGATCAGGCTTTGTCATCTGGCATTATTTACTCCATGAAATTCGTGTCTAAATATTGTTATTGTCTATGGTGGGGGCTGCAGAATTTGAGGTGAGTTTATTTTAATGCTTAGCTGATATTCTGTTCCTCTTGATTGCTCTATTGTTTCAGTTTCTTATTTCCGGGGTTAACATTTCAATTTTTGTAGAGAGTATAAATTCACTAGTGGCACTTCTTTTGTATGGCACTCATCTTGTGAGTATATTGGGTGGGTATTAGATGCTTGTTATTTACGTCCATATAATATAATGTCTAACGACTGTCCGATAGAATATGCGTATACTTTGTTAGATATTTTTCTGTCGCATAGGTCTCCATAGCACTTTCTCATTTCCTTCTTAATAACAATAACTTGTGGAGGTAGGTGAAGAGTCCTTTCTTTGGAAACTCTAGAGTTAAATCTGAGAAAAATATATCGTTGTCTGGAAGTTATAGACGCAGAGGACAAGCTCTAGTTTGAGTTTTTCCAGTATTGTGCTTCATTACATTCATATAGTCTATTTACTAGTTAATATTAGACCATTAATACAGTAGTCTCCTTTTATTCATCGTTCCTTACACATAGAGCTGAAGAGGGAACAAACTTTCTTCTAAACCCCAAGTGATGTGATAAGGTCGTGTGGGATTGCCCTCAATTTCAATTTATGTGAACCTATTACTATTGTAAGGAGGAAACAAACTTTCTGCTAGACCCCAGGTGATGTGATAAGATCGCGTGGGACTGCCGTCGATTTCAATTTATGTGAACCTATTACTGTTTGTGGAGTCGAACAGGATTTTCTTTAACCACATTTTTTGCAAATACTTTTTAAATATTTTGGGTTGTTAACTATTGTGACTTATACTACTTCTTATGTAGTTTCTAAATATGTAAATCTTATTTTAAAAAGTTCAAAAATTCTATATTCATATTCACACCGAAAATTAGTTAGTTTGGCCCTCGTACTCCGAAAGGTTCACATAAATTGAAACAAAGGGCGTAGTAGATTGAAAAGTTGGATTTAATTACCCTGAATTTATTAAGTAATAATTATTGATGATCCTTTGGTGCACTGCTGCAATGCATTATTTTTGCTTGATGGCGCTGCTGACATAATCTACTGCATAAATTCTTGCAAAATATTTTACTTTTTT
Organism: Nicotiana knightiana; assembly: GCA_005239525.1. Lineage (NCBI taxonomy): Eukaryota > Viridiplantae > Streptophyta > Magnoliopsida > Solanales > Solanaceae > Nicotiana > Nicotiana knightiana. The sequence continues at coordinate 7,319 of ML378674.1, forward strand.
GATTAATATATATGTTGCTTGATATTTTGAATGCTGTATAAATTGATTCACAATTGATTTGTAGTAAACTTGTATTAATGATAATCTCTTTTTTGTTTCTTTTGTTCTTTCTGCTCGTGCAGTACCCTTGGACAGGGACTTCAAACCAGCACATATCCTGGGGAGTCAATATTCTCTATAGGATTGGCTATACTTGGGCTCATTCTCTTTGCATTATTAATCGGTAACATGCAGGTGATGATGGACTGAATAAAAATGTAGCTTCCTGACTGCCGGTTTTGTCAGAAAAAGATTTTACAATCACTTGACAAATGAAGAGAAACAATTAAATATGATGACTCTTTTTGTTTATCAAACTCGGAATTGTATGAAAAGCTAAAAAGTGATGTAGACTTTCATGGTTATTACCATATTTGCTAGATATCAATACTATGGCATTCACAGTTCTCAGAGTGATTTTGATAATGGCATTTATATATCTATGAGAAATTTGTGCTGAGACTTTGGTGCTTTGCGGTCACAGACATATCTACAATCTCTTACTATTCGACTCGAGGAGATGAGGGTTAAAAGGCGTGACTCAGAACAGTGGATGCATCATCGCTTGCTCCCACAAGATCTCCGAGAACGGGTTAGGCGCTATGATCAGTACAAGTGGCAGGAAACACGAGGAGTAGATGAAGAGAATATAGTCCAGAGTTTGCCCAAGGATCTTAGGAGGGATATCAAGCGTCATCTTTGTCTGGCTCTAGTGAAGAGGGTAACCAACTAGCTTATATATTTTTGTGCTTCTGTTAGTCGTTTTATACACATTTTACTAATAATCTATGTCACTGATTTCAGGTACCTCTATTTGAGAATATGGATGAAAGATTGCTCGATGCTATTTGTGAGCGTCTAAAACCCTGTTTGTATATCGAGAATACTTACATTGTTCGAGAAGGAGATCCAGTGGACGAGATGCTCTTCATCATACGAGGTCGGCTTGAGAGTGTCACAACTGATGGTGGGAGAAGTGGTTTCTTCAACCACAGTTTGTTAAAAGAAGGCGACTTTTGTGGAGAGGAACTTCTAACATGGGCGCTAGACCCAAAATCCGGTTCTAATCTCCCGTCTTCAACTCGTACAGTGAAAGCTCTGACGGAAGTGGAGGCTTTCGCTCTAACAGCAGATGAGTTGAAATTCGTTGCCAGTCAGTTCAGAAGGCTTCACAGTAGACAGGTTCAGCACACATTCCGATTCTACTCACAGCAATGGAGGACTTGGGCTGCTATTTTCATCCAAGCAGCATGGAGGCGGTACACCAAGAGGAAAATTATGGAACTCCAACGGAAGGAAGAAGAAGAAGCCGAGGCATTGGCTGCAGCTAGTGGCAATTCTAGTGGCGCCACTTACAGTATCCGAGCAACGTTCTTGGCATCGAGATTTGCAGCAAATGCTCTCCGTGGTGTTCATAGGAATCGAAATCTCAAGAGTGCTAGGGAGTTGGTGAAGCTGCAGAAGCCTCCAGAGCCAGATTTTAGTGCAGATGCAGATTGATTTTGTTTGAATATCTGCTCATTTCGATTTTTCGTTTGACTTGTTTACTGGTCTTGTGAGGTTTTTAGAAGGCTTCCTTGTATAATTTATGTTTAGAGAGTTACTGCAACGATTTTTCTGTAATTAAATATGTTTAGTATGTCATTCTTTAGGTATTATAGCTCAACTGTGGATAAGATTTTGGGTGTTTTAACTATTTGGATACGTGGGAATTTATTAAAATTTGGCTATTTTTACATGGGTGTAAACCTACTTGGACCTCCTATGAATTCGAATGGGTTTTTATGAAAATTTACATAATCTCCTGATATGAACTTTTGACCCCTTCCCATCCCTCCCCCTTATAAGATTTTATAAACTTCTGACTGAACGGCTTTTTTTTTTTAAAATTGGCCAAAGGTTGGAAGTTTAAAAAATAGCCGTTGGCCTGTCAATTTAGCCGTTTGGCACTTTCAAAAATAGTCATTTGCCTCCCAAACTTTGTTTTAATCCCAAACTTTTTATAATTATACTTTTTTCCTTTTCTCAACTATAAATACTCCCTCATTCTTTTATTTTTACTCACAAAATCATCGATTTCTTTAATTTTCTTCTATAATTGATTACTTTATTATTGCAATTTGTGGAAAATTGTGAAGTTGGTGAATTGAAGTATTCAAGTCTTCAACGATATACAATTTTCAAGAAGTTGTTCGTCAATTCGGTAAACTCGTTCCAACTCTTAAGTTTTAATATTATAGTTTTGTTTGTTTTAGTTTGTATAATTATAATTAATATGGCATTTTCTTTGAAAAAAATGTTTAGTGGTAAGGGAAAATCTAAAGTCGGTGAATCTAGTGGCCAAGCTACTACTCCTCCCCCGGCTCCCCGACGTAGATCTATTACCCGTCCTCCCCCACCTATTATTCTTGATAGTGATAACCCTTGTTTTCAATTTACTGATAGTCAGTTTATACATGATCTTACACCAGGTTCACAATTAAATGATGAATATATGAATGCTCTTTATGGTAATCCAACTATCGATGAAAATGATGAGGAAAATGATGATTTAGATGAAAATCAACCCGATTTAGATGATACACCTACTAGTCCTCTTGTTAACCAAACTGATAATAATCCAAATGANCCTTATTCTTTGAAAAATATGTTTGGTAAAAGTAAGGGAAAATCCAAAATTGGTGAATCTAGTAGCCAAGCTACTACTCCTCCCCCAGCTCCCCGACCCAAACATGTTACCCGTCCTCCTCCACCTGTTATTCTTGATAGTGATAACCCTTTATTTCAATTTACCGATAGTCAATTTTACTATGATATTGCACCAGGTGAACAATTAAATGATGAATATATAAATGCTCTTTATGATAATCCAACTATTGATGAAAATATAGGTTTAGATGAAACGCAACCGGATTTAGATGATACACCTACTAGTCATGTAAATGAAGTTAACCCAACTGATAATAATCCAAATGATGTCCCGTCTGACCCTTCTGTAGTAACCCCTACTTTTAATAGACAACCTTCTAAACGGTGTGAAACATATCTTGTTTGGCACTTTTTTATTCAACTAAGAAATTAAAATAAGGCTAAATGTAAAACTTGTGGGACTTTGATGACTCATAAATTTACTGGAGACCGTAGCGGTACGGGTAGTTTGACTAGACACATAAAGACACACCCTAGAGATAAAGCTAGATTTCTTCAAATGAAAGCTTCGCAAGAGAGGACAAGTGTGGGTACTCAGGTTAACCCTAGTACCGGGTCAAATCTAGTTCAATCGGGAATTAACACTGTTACCGGTGGAATTTTATATTACGATCCAAATAAAGATCGTGAAGAATTGGCAAAAATGGTTACATGTTTACCCTATAGTTTTCCTTCTAACCCTCACTTTGTGCATTATATTAGAAAAATTTATATTCCTACTTATAAAGGATGGCCCCGCACAACCGTAAAGAGCGATATTTATAAATATAAACATGAATATGAACAATATTTGCGCTATTTATTTACTCATATAAATTGTCACGTTGCTATTACTACTGATATTGGTAGAAGTGGTAATGACTGTGATTATCTTACTGTTACCAGTCATTGGATTGATGAGGAATGGATAATGCAAAAGCGCATTAATAGAATAATTAATTCACATCACATAGGGAAGTTTATTGCTAACACATTTGTAGATATTTTTACATTAGAGATAAAATAATGTCAGTTTCAATGGATAATGCTTCTAGTAACACTAATGCTATAGGCTTGCTTACAACTACATTAAATCCTGCATTTAGTAATATTTTCCATGTTAGATGTATTTGTCATATTTACCATTTAATCGTCGGTGATGGTATGAAAATTTTAAATGTTGAAATTGAAAAGGTTAAAATGGCTCTTAATTGGCTTTTTTATTCAAACCGTAGAAGCAGACTTAGATAATATTTTAAAAAATGCGATGAATTTGATCTTAGAGAAAAAAAGGTTCACCAACCTTATCCGACTAGATGGAATTACATGTATGAAAGTTTAATTGTTGCATATGAATATAGAAATCCAATAAACGCAACGTTTAATGCTCGTGTTGGTGGTGGTGATGATGATGATGAGCACCTTACAAATCAAGATTGGACTAATGTTAAAATTCTTGTAGAATTTTTAGAAAGATTTCATGTTGCTACAAATGAATTATCTGGGCAATATTATCCTACTATTTCTAACTGTTTAGTTTATCTTGCAGAACTTGTAAATTTGTTTACTCAATATTCAGAGGGTGGAGTAATTTATGAACTTGCTATTGATTCTATGAGAGAAAAATTTTAAAAATATTTTTTTCCTATCCCTCCTATTTATGGTGTTGCTGCCATGTTAAATCCTACTATGAAATTAGGAGGTCCTCATTTTTGGTATACAAATATTTAAAATGCTTTAGCACTTTCAGATGAAGAAATGTCTACATTTGCAGATGCAAAAGTCTCAATTAAAATAAATGCTCAAACAATTTATAATGCTTATCAACTTGCCTTAGATCATGCTAGATCAAATGTTCCAACTCCTACTTCGTCTAGTTCACAATCATCTAAAAGAACTGTGGGACTAAAAGCACTTAGTGCTTGGACGGGGTTCAGGGGTTCTCAAGGTGAAGATATTGATGATAGTTCACAACTAATGAGCTTCAAGTTTATTTGTCGCAGGGACTTGAATCAGAGAATCCTGACGGCTCCTTTAATCTTTTGGAATGGTGGAAGGACAAAGAAAAACACTATTCGATTGTTTCAAGGATGGCTCGAGATATTTTAAGTATTCAAGCTTCAACAGTGGCATCGGAGAGCGTTTTCAGTCAAGCGAGACTTCAAATCGGTGATCATAGAGCGTCTATGAGGGAGAGCTTGAAAAAATCAGTACTCTTCAGAGATTGGATCCGTTCGGAATGAAGAAACTTTGGACTTGTTGAATCACAACTAGAGATAGACGAAGCTTACGAAGAAATGCTAGAGGAACTTGCGGAGGATGCTGCTACGCCCGAAAACGGTGATGAACAAGCTTCTTTTCCGCCACCACCAACGAAAATTCCTCCGAACCTTGAAGGATTTATGAAATTTGTTAGAGATAATATGTAGACTAATATATAACTTGTATTTTGGCACATCTTCGTTAGTTTTTTTTTTCTTTTAATGGTGGTATTAGCATTTTGTTGTGCTCATTCCATTGGGGGTAGGAAGACTAAGAAAGATAGTCATTTTTTGTTAATGTCGTAATAATAAAAATTATAAGGCATTCCATTAGATTATTTCTTTACAATTTTATTGTGTTTAAATTTTAATTACAAGATTTAAGTCACAATTATATAATATAATTTACAAGAAATTGCCTTAGATAAAAAAATTCAAAAAAAAAAAAAAAAAAAACAGAACACTTAGGCTCGTTTAGGCCCGTGAGCCCGAGCCACTTAGCTCGGGCCCATAGTGGGCCGGTTCCACCCTCCGAGACCGTTTGGCCCGGGACCGTCCCGCCATAGCCCGGGACCGTTTGGCCCGGCCCGTTTAGCCCATTTAGGCCCGGACCACATTACAACCTTAATCTATATTTAGGTTGCCACCTTGTAAAGAGGCGGAATCAACTAAGATTGAATGCTAACCCCATTTTATAGAGGGTTAGCGCTAGCTTTCTATCCCAGTGAACAATGTTCCACTGCTTTGGTTTAGCGTGTTGGTCGTGATGCACCTTGAGAGAGGAACCGGTTCCGGTGCATCTGGCCCGTCCTCTCTCCTCAACAATAATAATCAATTGCCCAAACTTGACCACCCCATACCTTGTGTTACACCACGTGGGAGCAAAAACTAACAATATATGCATTGAGAAAAATAAAAGATTAGACCACAGTTCTGCTATAATAGAAGCGCAGGACCTCCACGCCAAAGTTCAACATTCATTTCTTTTTTGGGGTAAATAAAGGAATTTACCAAATAGCGTTATGCGCATGAAGAAAACTGCAGTTGAACATTTTCAAACTGCTGCATGTATAGCATTTTAAATCTTTATAACTCTTAGGTTTCTCCTTCCTACCAAAATAGTACATTGTTTCAACGATATTTGGTGGTTGGAGCTAACAGCATATAAAATTCGTGAATACAACAAACACCTTCGTTAACAAAACTTCCATCTATAAAGGTTTAAGTAAATAAGAGGATTAACTGACTAATTAACAAATAAGACATCCTTTTCAATCTTTTGGTACAAGAATCATATTGTCAACTAAAACATGCCGTAAATTGAGGATCGAATTGCCCTAAAATCCTCTTAAAATGTCTCCATACAGAAAAGACTAAAAAGAACAAATAGATTCGAGGAAACATGTGTTGGGTAGGTTACAGGAAGCAACTTTATACTATCAAAACCTGGAAGCAACAAACAATTTCGTCCAGTGTGATATATGCTCTCTCGAGGAAGTGCAATACAACACTTTAGTCAATCTTCACTGATGAGTAGATGAGCCTCGTGAACCAAAAGCATGCGTAGAACCCAATTGTGCCAGTCAAGACAAAGAAAGCATATGATGCGATCAACATGTAGCCAAAGTACAGCATACCAGATACGGGCTTTGTGATCTCGAGCTTTGTGAAGAAATAGAATGCTGCATAAAGGAAAAGGTAGAGAGCCGATGACCCTGAAGTGAGGTATGATCTCCACCACCAAAGGTAGTCCTCACTGCATAGCTGGAAATAGCAGAGCACAATGGTGATCTCGGCACAGGTGATGATAAGGATGACGAGCACAATGAAGAGGAAACCAAATATGTAATAGAACTGCTGCAACCAGATTGAGGTGAGGATGAAGAACAGCTCGATGAATACAGCTCCAAATGGGAGTATGCCACCAATAAGGATAGAGAAAACTGGATTCATGTACCAGGCTTGCTCCGGTATCTGTCGAGGGATCTTATTTGTCTTCACAGGATCCTCAATAGCTGGCTTCTTAAAACCTACATAACTACCAACAAAAACGAGTGGTACTGCGATGCCAAACCACAAGAATACTAATGCAAACATGGTTCCAAATGGCACTGCCCCAGATGATTTCTCTCCCCAAATTAGAGCATTCAACACAAAGAATAGAACAAAAACAACTCCGGGGAACATGAGTGCTGTCTTGAGAGTAATTTTCTTCCACTCAGTTCCTTTGTACATCTTGTAAAGGCGGGCTGAAGCATACCCAGCAAAAACACCCATGAATGCCCAGAGAAGCAACATTGCTGTCATTAATCCTCCCCGATTTGAAGGGGATAAGAACCCAAGGACAGCAAATGTCATTGTAACTACTGTCATTCCAAAGAACTGAACACCAGTTCCAACATAAACACATAACAGATCTGAGTTAATTGGAGGCCTAAAAACATCCCCATGGACCAATTTCCATCCTGTTTCTTCTTGAGCCTCTTCTTGGGTCTCTAACTGATTGTACTTGGAGATGTCACGGTAGAGGGTCCGCAACATAATCATTGCTACCATGCCCGAGAGGAAAAGAACAATCATCAATGAGTTAACAATTGAAAACCAGTGGATCTGATCATCGGCCATTAAAAGATACGTATCCCATCTTGATGCCCACTTGATATCACTTTCCTGAGAGTTGGATACAAGAATTACAGATTCATCACAACCAGCTCACTTGCATGTGTATTTTTATGTTGTAAAGAACTTGATTTTATTGTTTATGTTAGATATAAATTGTTAAAAAGTGTAAGATATTGTCCTGAGAAAGTTTCATAAGAAATTCATCATTAAATAATAGGTGACAATGGCTAAAATACAGGAAGTAGAAAAAAATAAGTAATACTACCAGTAAAGCTATTAATAGGGCATGGCAGGTAGTTTTGAGCATAAAAGATAATGGCTGACCAGGGTAGTCAGGCTAGTAGTAATAGGCACTTAATCCGTAGTAGAGTCAAACACCGCCACTTAAAAAGATATAACATTATCTCCATGGTAAGATGTGTTTTACCTCAAATTCAACATCATATGTGAAGATGATTTCCTTCTTATCTTCAACCTCTTGGGGAGAATCAGAACTTGTAACAGTACGCTTGGCATGAGGATCACAAGTGGTCAACCGGTTTTTGCCATTCCATTCCCCATCATATTCGTGTTTCACACTGGAAAAAAAGAAACACAATTTCCAATTCAACATTCATAACAAAGAAACAATACTGAAGTCAAAACATATGAACTACACATAATTACCTGAATGGTCTCACTTCAAATCCTACAACTCTCGCAGCATCAGTTTGTGGATCCTTGTGAAACTTGACAGTAAATGTCAGATGATTATGGATAAAATGCTTCTCCTCCTTGCTCTAAAGAACAGAAAAAATGCAAAGGAAATAAGTTCACAATGCCTCCAGAGTATTTACAAACCAAAATCACCAAAGCAAAAATTGAAATAATCTGATACATACTCCAGCATATTGTCCCTTTAGACCAACATGAAAACCATGCTGATAGACTGTAGTGTCCAGGTCAGGCCTTTTTATGGGCATAACAAGAGGAAGATTATCCAAAATCCTGTTAAAACGTCACATCTCATGTTAGATGCAATACTATACAACCAGAAAAGAGGAAACAAATTTAATGTAAATTCTTACATGTTGACCCGATATTCATCTTCAATCTTCTCTTTCAACTCTTTTGCTGTTTTTGCATTAAGAACAGTGCGGCATACAACATTGCACATCTGTGGTTCTCTCATATGGAACTGCATAACAGATTGCCCAATCAATCAACTCACCCTTATTCAAAGGGTAAGACAACGAACACTAGCAACCCAGCGAACACCTCCAACCCCCCCCCCCCCCCACCCCACAGCCAAGATACCTAGAAA
>ML378674.1:16537-32501 GCA_005239525.1 Nicotiana knightiana
CCCCCCCCAAAAAAAAAAGGAACAAAGAAAAGCAGGAAAAAGAAACATATCTGAGAAAAGAAACTAACCTCATAAGGGGAATTCTCAATACGATCACCACGAAGAACTTCACCAAGATTCTCTGCACTGTCAACAATTTGTTCCGGCTTGCAGTAAGGGAGGGAATAATAGGAATAAGGAAGCTGCGTTTTTGTAGAGGTCAACTTGTTCACTTTCACCATCAGAGGGTCACCCTGCCCCAAAAAAGAGAAAAGTGAAAATCATCTTACAAGAAGTCTGATTCAGACAAAATAACATTTTTGGCCATATTGAAGTAGAAAATTTAGCGTTCCAAGGAGCTTCTTAAAAGTTGATAGAATCAATGTTTAACTTCAGGAAACTTGTACCAGATTTCTCTGGACAATCACAAAATATATTTCATACAAATATAGCATTATGCTGAATACTGCCCTCCAAAATGTCTCGCTCTGAAATTGCTCCTACCAACAATACGAGCTATAAAAGAACTTCCTTTTTTCATAATATCAATCTAAGAGGCATATTTTGCACTACTGTGTGAAGATCTGTCTTTGATAGTCTGCGGACCACTTGACATATTCCAACAGCAAAGCATGCTAACTAGATATCTGCACCCACAACTAGAACTCTCAAGAAAGGACAACTGCTTATACACCTCAATTCCAAACTAGCTGAGGTCAGCTATATGAATACTCAGAATCCATTTAGCTCAATTTGAACCCATTTTATTCCAATATTCAACTATGATTTGAAATTCGTGTTATATTTTATTCAGTTGAAATATTCAAGAATTTCCTAATCCTCAGCAAAACGCTAGATATCTTATATTAACCAAAGGCTAGAAGTAAAGCAAATAAACACATTGAAAAGAAAATAGTGATAATCAGCCGAAAGCAAGACAGACAAAATACATGAAGCACCAATCGCACTGTATTAAAACCATAGGTCCATATGCAGACATAGACAATCAAATGTATCTAGTAAAAATGCAACTGAGTGTCCTTTGTCCATGAACTCTTGATTTCAACAAATGTTGGACGCTGGGATCAAGCATTTGTATACTATTTTCCAGAACTGATTGTTGATCACACTCACTTAAACCATAACTACAATCTTACGTCCGGAGCTTATGTGTTCCTCTTGTATAAAGGGAAGTTAGATTCAACCAACGACAAACCCATTGAACCTATTTGATGCTTGCATAGATCTAACAGAAAATGAAATAGATTTATCATCAAAATCGCTAATGTATACCAGATCCAACACATAAGCCACCAATTATCCAAATCATAACCTCGAACACATGTACTAACAATAGCCTCAATTAATAACCTCCTCCTATTAGAAGTATCCGATGTACAAATAACCGCTGCAAATATGTGCATTGAATAGCACAAAAATTAGCATCGAGATTCAACAATGAAAAGCATTCTCCGTCTATCGTGCTACCTCTAACCTCATATTTTCGCTACAGAATCATGTAATTACAACAAATCGCACACACAAAACAAATACACACACATTCGGAGAGAACAGAGCTGAAAAGTCACCTTCTGGAAATCCTGAGGAGCAACACCAGGGAGGTAAAAACAGTGAGCTTCGTAGGAAAAGAGACATAGCAGCACCAAAACCGAGATCCATCGGTGAATCAACTGAGGCCTCGCGACCTCCATAGCTTTCTTTCACCGAGATCTAGATCCACACACACACACACAGTGAATCCGAAAGCGTAGAGTATAAACTCCGCCTCTTTCTCTCTCTAGAAGCTTCTCTCTCTATATTCACACACACACACACAGTTGTTTGGAGCTTTGGGGAAATATATTAACAACACACGAGAAGAACGAGACACGAAGGTAATGGTGAAGACTGGGAAATGTAATTTGATTAAGGAATTACTGGTGATGGAATGTTGACCGTTGGATTGGACGTATTTGTCGTGTGATCAACGGTTCAGATTGGATCTGAATGACTGCCGTCATCTATGGACTATGGTAAAAGAAAGATGAGAATTTAATGAAGTAAATGGATTATTGTAAGTAGATCTTTAAATTTACCGTGGTAAAGCCGAGTATGAGTTGCATTTACTGCCCCCCACCCCCACAAAACTTATAGCTCTATCTTTAACTTGGTTATCAGTTTAGGTATCCTATTTTCCTAAATTATGCACTTTTCCCCCCCTTTTCTTTAGCAAATAGTACTCCCTTAATCCTTATATTCACATTATCTGTTTTTTTTTTAAAAAAAATTATACATCACTTTCATCTTTTTATGAGCCGAGAGTCGATAAAAATAATTTCTCTACCTTCTCAAGGTAGGATAAGGTCTACGTACTCATTACTTTTTTCAGATCCTATGAATCAATTTGTATGACTATAATATAATATTACTAAACAGTAAATTTCTATAACATAAAACAGAAACAAAAAAAATAGAAATAAGGCAGAAACTGAAGATTATCAGAAACCAGAATCAGAAAATAATCATCGGAGCGAAATTGAGCCCACTGAATGCACAGTGTGCCCTTACGGAAACTATTCCCTTCAAGTACCCGAGGTGTTGGAATATTATCCTCCCAAGTTAAAACGATTTAACTCACTAGAGTGTTGGTATCAAAAATGCTAGTGAACAACGAACCACTTATTAATTTCATTGGAATTTTCATGTGAAGAAGAAGGAAAAGAAAATCAAAAAATTTTGTAGGGAAAGATTCTGGGATCAAGGCATATTTATAGTCATTTTCCGGCACTGCTTCTGAAAAGATTGCAACCTTTCAGAAACAGCCATGTCTGTCGGAACAGGCAGGAACAACTCCCATTTAAAATATTTTGGGACAATAAATTTAAAATAATTCGGGAGAAAAACGGCCGCGTCGCGGGTCCTGGGCTATTTTGGGTTGACAATTTGTTAATTAATTAAATAATTGAAAGAAGTTTTGTCCAAAAAGATTAATCAATCAATCTTTGATCGAAGTCGAAGCCGAGCGAGCGACGACGACGTCGCGAGACTTACCTTCTTTACAACTCATTTAACACCAATGGAAGTGATTTCTATATATAAGCGCATTCTCTTTTCTTTCTCAACCAATAAGGGACAATTACTCTTTCCAAAACATAAGAAAATTCACTTTCGCCTTCACATTTCTTCTCTCCACTTCCCATTCACCAAACTTCAATCCCGACAGATTTCACCTTAGGGATGTTGTTGCTGTTATACATCACTTAAGAAAGACATTTAATAATCCTTCTTGTCCGTATCAAGTAATTTTTCACACAAAAATTTAGACAGAAAAAGAAATCAACTACTGTCCCATTTTAACGATCACTTTAGCCTTTTTCACGCCCATTTAAAATATAAATACAAGGCATAATTTACTAAGTTATTATCCCTAGTAAATGGATTTTAAGAATTGAGCTATTATTATTAAAAAGAACTACAATTTCTATAATATTATGGGGTCGTTTGGTAGGAGGTATTAGAAAAAAAAATGTAAGCATTAATTATATTCATTACTAATATCTTATTTGGTACATTTTTTCAACCCGTGTATAACTAATACTACATCATACTTGGCATTATACTATGCATAAGTAATGCATAGAAAACCATGGCATTAGTAATACAAATGCTATTAATGTATGCATTAACATGGTTAAAGATAAAATTGTCCTTAAAGTCCCTTAAAACTAGAAAATATGGAGGGCATTTTTGTAAACAACTATTTTTCTTAAAAATTATGCAATGCATTATAATTTTAATACACCACACCAAACAGTAGATAAGAAATAATATATACATTACTAATATTTGCATTACTAACCCATGCATTACTAATACACCTTATTTTGCACTATTCTCGTACACCTACCAAACGATGGTATAATTGAAAACAACTAGTAACTTAATCTTGAGTTCCTTAGGTGATAAATTATTTTGGGATAATTTATTTTGAGCTAAAGCATTATTAAAATGGGACGGAGGGAGTTTCTTTTTAGCAAACATATTTCTCGAAGTTTTTTAAGTTTTTGAGACTATTATATCTTAGGTCGCAGTTCAAGTCCCATTAATAAATAATTACTAGTCGTATTTGTTGCTCAATTCGTTTAAGTTATAGTGAATTCATGTCCCATTAATCAAAGTGTAATAAAAAAGATACTGTATTAATATAAGTAGAACTAGAGTAATGCAAACAATAGGATTAATACCGATTATTCTTAATGATATTATATGTATTTTTTTTATTTCAGAGACTATGAGGTCATCTCCAACCTTGACCCCAATTTTTGTTTCCATAATGGGGATTTCCCCATTTTGGGGACAACTTACTCCAACCATTCCTCTATTTTTCCCCCAAAAAAGAGTATTTTTTTTTAATTTTTTTTATTCTATATTATATTATTATCTTTCATTTCAATTTTTATTTTTTAAATTCTATTAAACAAATTCCATCTTTTATTTTTATTAATTTGTAATTTCCATTAAAATAATTTCATAAAATTTTAAATAATATAAACTTGTACGCAATTATTATAGATTAGCTAATAATACAAATAAAAGTGAAATCATTGTGATACAAGATTAATCAAATACATATTACATAACGATAAAATTCAACCGAAATACTACATAAATATTCAACTTCAACCTCTAGTATTCTCCCATAAATGATCTATTAATGCATTACGGAGTGCAAAATGAGTTTCTTTGTCCTTAATTCTTCTATGTAAATATATTTACTTACTGTTTTTTTTTTAATATTGCAGCTTACACAAGCAAAAACTTTACTTATGCAAGATCCGAACTTCAAAAAGGGCTTTAAATTTGATCATGTGTGGGCTATAATGAAGGATTTTGAGAAGTTTAACGATGGCGATTTTCGAAGGAAAAAACCAAGAAAGCAAGGGCATGCTAATATATCATCGGACTCTGAGAATCCTACCCCTGATTCACCCTATTTATCATCTCCTAACTTATCATCATTTTCATTAAATTTAAATGAGGATGTTGCATGTGATTCCACATCATCACAACGGCCTAGTGGGGTGAAGAAAGCAAAAATGAAGAGAAAATTTGAAGAAGATTATATGAGACAATCCAACCAGAAAATAATCGAATGGTTGAGGCGATGAATAATGCAACCGAGGCAAAAAAAGAAGTTATGGTTGTTGAAAAAGAAAAACTAAGATTAAAAGAAACGAAAGAATAAAATAAAGTTTTAATGATGGATGTGGATTCTATTGTCGATCCGGCTTGTCATGAATTTATGCGACAAGAACAACAACGAATAATTTATAAAAGAAGTCAATAATATCAACACTCACAACCACAACAATCATCGACGTCTTCACTCAATACTACAATGATTTTGGTCTACCCGGAGACAATGTACCTCCCTACTAAGTTATTATGCTATTTATCGTAGTTTAAATTTTTATGTATTTTCAATTTTCATGTATTTCCATTTTTAATGTATTTTCAATTTTAGCAACATCTAATATTTCATATTTGCACCATTTATTTTTTGAGATGATTATATATTTTTTGTACAATTATAACTTATAATAAAATTAACTTACAATTTTACATAAAAATAATAAATGCATGAAAATTAATTTATCAAAATTATACGCCAAACTTAAGATGTAAATTAATATTATAAAGATATTACATAAACATAATTAGGTATATTTAAAGAGATAAATTAAAAGAGTTAAATAATAAAATAATAATAAAATATAGGTGAATAGTAATGGAGGAGATGAATAGTGTAACCCCATATTTGAGGGAACACTATTCATCCAAAAATGGGGATGGGTTGGAGCTTGTTTATTCCAAACTTTCCCCTATTATGAAGAAATGGGGTAAGATTGGAGATGGCGTGAATGCTAATGTACTATCATCAATAGACAAAGTTTAAAAAGTAAATAAATAAATAAAATAAAAAATACATTTTCTTTCAAAATTTAAAGAGACAAGGATCTTTGAGGAAACGAGGTGCCCATGCATTGAAAATTCAGAATAATATTAACCTATTTATGAGATTGGGAAAACACATGCAAATGCATGTTAAATTAAGAGATTGAATCGGTGTTTGTTATTGGTTTTCTTTCTTTTTTCCTTTTATTTCATTAAATAAAAAAGACATACCACCAAAAAGAAAAGTTGATGATGTTTTAATTACCCCAGCTAGGCCAACTCAAATACTAAAAAAAAAAATTCCTTAAAATTCATTTCCACACGGCTCAACTCTAACCAAAATTGACTTATTAATATCATCAAACAATGCGAGGAAAAACAATTACATAGATAAAACTTTGATCTTTACAAAATTCCTCAAAAGTCAACCCCAGGGCCGTCTGGTCAAAACATGAGTCCAAGGGTGGATTCCGACTATCCATAACCCCACGAGTCCATATATGTGATTAGTTTTTAAATTCGAGTCCAAATCGACTCTCAAAACTCAAATTCTCATTTTCAAAAACTTAGGCAAAATTAAAATTAAAAGGAAAAAGGCTTAGCTGCGTATTTAAACAATATCTAAGTAAATTATTCAAGTCTAGGTTTGTTTGGTACGACAAAATTTATTTTTTGAAAAATGTTTTTGCATTTATGAAAAGTATTTTTCCTTAAAATATCTTTCGATAGTCAGTTGATTAAGATTTTTTTTTTTTTTTGAGAAGACATTTATCAAAGATTAAATCAAAACGGTAGCAAATTAGATAGTGCTTTGATGAAATTAATTTAACTATTAAAGATCGCTAGGTGCGTAATTGTTAGTTGGAATAATATTATGAACTTAACTTTTGAGATAATTTCGGAAGAAAATAAGTTCCATAAGTGAGGAAATCATTTTTTTATTTATATTTTAGTGAAAACTATTTTTCTTTCTGACAAAATATTATAAAAATAATATATTTTTCGAAGAATATTATTCGTCGTACCTAACCGTTTTTCATGAGAGTGTCTTTGACTTGGACTTAGAGAAATATTAATTTTTGACAAAAAGCAAATTGAATTACTAAGCAATGGACAAAATTCCAGCTGTGAGAGCTTTACTTAGCAGGGAATAATTAATGTGATGAGTGATGACTTAGATTTGGACTGCTTATTTGTATTGTATGACCAATAAATCTCATTAGTACATTAATTAATCAATGCAAGTGTGTCTAATTAAATACACTTACAGTGACACAAATGATATATACCACTACAGGAATTATTTCGGAATTATCTATGAAATAATTATTCACTCCGTTCACTTTTACTTGACATTTATATTAAAAATAAATTTTTATTTTTACTTGTCACTTTATGCATATCAAAAGAAGACAAAAAAAAATCTTCTATACTCACAATATTTATTACTCATTTCAAATCCGATAAAATATGCATCAATTAATATGGATATCATGGTAAATTATGCGCTTCATTTATTATTTCTTAAGGGACGTGAAAAGTTTAAAAGTGTCAAGTAAAAATGAACGGAGGGGTTACTAAATTTGTCTAATTGATGATTAAGACTTATGTGATAAGTGTATGTTGTTGGCAATTCATATCCAGAAAATAAAAAGAGAAACCAATATACAACAACAACAACAACAACAACAACAACAACAACAACAACGTACCTCATGTAATCTCATAAGTGGGGTCAGGGAAGAGTAATATATACGCATACCTCACTCCTATCTTGTACAGATAGAAATGTTGTTTCCGATATACCCTTGGCTCAGGAAAGCAAAATAATAAGAGAAGAAAACATGCAAAGAGAAACATCAACAACCAGATAATAAGAAAATCGAAGAAAAAGAAATATCAAATAGTAATAAAAGTCTAAGCAGAAAAAATTAATAGTACTACTAATACGGAAAGGTAATACGCTGTTTCTTCAACTCTATTTCTCAACTTGCACACTCTCGTGTCAAAAGTTGAATGAACTCGATAAGTTGAAGTGTGAAGATGTGCAATATCATTTCTAATTACCTCTCCCCAATATTTTTTAGGCCTTCATCTACCTCTATGCTTCTTATTATTTGTTCTTGCAATTTATGCTTATAGTTGGATCAATTTTGGATAAAGGTCACATCATCTAAAACGTTGAGAAGTAATCTCGAGATATGTTCACAAAAATATTGGATGATTACACTTCACAAAATACTTAATTCCCAAATTTGTTTAGAAAAGGATAACCGAACATCATTTTGTAATATGTACCTATTAGTAAAATATTTTATTGATCAAAGAAAAATCGCGTGCAAATAAATCCAGATTCTAATATTCTACTTGAAGCTTAATTTTGTTTATTGAAGCAAAGAAACTTGTTTACCTTGAAAATGGTAATTGCAATTATACTTAATTATGTGATTTTAAAAATATGTGATTAACTTTAATACCAGTTGTTTAGACAGTAAATGTTAAGTGAGAAGTGAGAAAGCAGAACAAGAGCAAAAGGAAACGAGATTATGCAAACCGAGCAGCGGAGGGACTGATCTCGAGGCTTGTCGAAACGGGCCTCGAGGTCGAGCTTAGGAGCTTGACAAGGGCGGTTGAGAACAATATAACAGAGTTGAAGGCCTAGAGGAAGGCCTATTTATGATCAATAACAAGTAATAAATGAAGAACAACTCAAGAACACAATAAATGAAAAACAATAAATCAATGAAGCAATTGTAGAGTTTGTTTTAGTTAGAGAGCAAAGGATGTTCTTGTTCTTGTATTGAATATCATGTATGTTACAAAGTGACAAGGGTCCCCTTTATATATGAGGGGGAATCCCAACATAGTATATGTGTAATTCATGCAAAGAGAGATGGTTGGTACAACCATTTAATGCCACGATACGGGCTTGTACTATTTTGTGTACTTTGTCAGCTTTAACCACGTGCCTGCCTTTTGGGGTTTTCCCGTCTTTCCACATTGGTCTTCGATTTGTACAGCCCCGAGGTCGAGGATCTTCGATATGACCCCTCGATGCCAAAACTCGAGCCTTTTAAGCGTTGTAATGACCGTAAAATCGGGCCCTCCAATTTTAACCGTATACAGATAGTCCCTGCGTTTCTTAAAATGAAGTGATAAGAAACGGTCTTGACTTCTTGCCTCTCCAAAATCCCTATTATGATGTCAGTGACTTCAAAGCATTAAATGATGTGATATAAAAAGCTGCGCAGAGGTCGCTGTCAACACAATTTTCGAGAAGCCCATGAATCGTTATTGGTTCGACCTTTCCGCTTCAATGCATGCCCAAAGGGGACTCTATAAATGCTTAAATCACTCGCCTTTTCATAACTTTACATCTTCGTCAATCCTTCAAACTTTTACTAAGTGCTTTCCATTCTCACATTCTATCTGCGTTTGCTTCTTCGTCTTCCTACTTCAAAACTCGATTATAATCATAGCCAAAACTTTCAAAACGGTACCACAAAAAGATGGAGCCGCTTCTTCATCACGCCCGTCTAAGGGCAAGTGATCACGCTCAACTATGCCTTATAAAAAGGACTAAGCGATCGTTGCAAATATAATCCAGGAATTTAGCCCAGAGTCAAATCCCACAGGGAATTAATCTATCAATTATTTTTGTCAGAGTCACTAAATTCTCCGTAATCAACTTCCCAGATATTTTGAATAGAAATTGGTGATATTTCTCTAACTATAACTAAATAAAATTAATCAAACTAAGAGTTAACCATGACTGAGTTGTAAACAAATAAGAGAAGGATCTAAGGTTGTGATTTCCCTTATTGATGGAATCCCTTCCTATTATGTGTCATATAGATTTTCCTAATCGTCTCTACCGATCATGAGCACTCTTATTACCGTAAATCTCTCCCGAGTAATTACGACAATTTACTAGATGCACTCTCCCGAGTTACGCTAGCTGGCCTTTATTACAGCTCACTTAGATCGCACCCAAGGTTTCATTATCCCTAATCCCACCTTTAAACCCTCGGTTATTGATTCCTCATATACTTTGGGAGTGTTGTTGTTCAACAATTACCTAAATATGCACTCTCTCCCGAGTAGTACATACTAAATATGCACAACTAATTGAGGATCCTATCAATTAACTACAACAAAAACGTAGTTGAATAAATAGAGATTAAACTGGGCAAACTATATTAACACAACACGAAGTTCATCCTTCAACAGGTTCCATCAAAACCCTAGACTAAATAATTAGCTACTCATAATTGTGTTCATAATAACAACAAAAAAATTCATCATGAATAGTAAAAACAAAAGGAAGAAACGTAGAACTCGATGCCGAATTTTTCTCCTTGCCTCTTGCCTCTTCTTGCCTTGAACAAAACTATAAAAACCTTGATATCCTCTCTTTTGGGCGAGCTGGACCTTTTATAGGTTAAGTGGAATTACTCTCGATCTTCCAAAATTTCCCCCTGAAGTTACCATGTTCTGGATGGACTAGCATGGCCGTGCTCGAACCGCGCTAAATGCAATATTCACTGTCCCGTTTCTTCTGGACTAGCGTGGCCACGCTCGTGACCGCGCTCGGGCCGCGCTAATAGACATCAACAATTCCCCGTTTCTTTTGCTCTAGTGTGGCCGCGCTTGGCCCACGCTAGGGTGGAACATCCATTCATCTCTTTTTTTCTTTCTTCCTTCACACGCACTTAACTCCGAGGGTCTTTCCTTGATTTAATCTAGCTCCAACGACTGTCCTATATCCTCATAAGAACGACTTGCTCCTGCAAAACATAAAATTCACAATTAGAGCCATTTTATCATCATTTAACCTTCCTAGAACAGTGAAGCATAGTAAAGTTGGGGTATAAATAGTTGCTAAACTACATGAATCTAGCCTATTATAAACACCCCACACTTAAATCATTGCTAGCCCTCGAGCAATCCACCATACTCTACAAAGGTTCCTTCACTAAGCATTTCCCTAAGGTATCACACCAAGAACATATCACCAAAGTTGCATCTAGTAGTGTAACATCTTTGCCTCAAGAGTTGACTCTCACGTGCAATGCAATATTCATACTTACTCAATTTACTCTATACAGAGGTCAAGACTTACCTTTCCTTCGTGAATCAAATGCCCTCACATCACACACGAGAATACTTCCACGAGTCATAACATTAAGGACAATTAGGAACTCAGATAGACAAAATTCACTCACTCTCAGCAAGAACATTCATATGCTACAAAAATGCATTATAGACTTGCCCGTAGTGTACTACTCTACTAATCGAGCTCATTCAGTCTAAGATCAATTAGGACTTCGTTTGGTTGTAATGTAGGCTAAGGGACGGGTAGGATATATTTGGATATAATGACTAACCTCCCTAAGCACTTTTAATACAATTACTTTTGCATTCAAAACCAAACTTATGTCAGACCAGACATTCCACCAAACTTCTATTTGTAATACCCCAAACTGCTTTAGGTGCAATTATATCAAGTCTCCATTTATCAAGGACTACATTTACTCTTTTTTTTCTCTTTTTTTTTCAAGTGGCGCTTATTCTTTAATTTTTCAAAACACTGCACCTTTTTCCCTATTTCATTGGTTCCACTCAAAAACCAAACCAACCACCCCACACTTTAACTTTTACATACTTCATAACAATTCAAGTGCTCATGAGAGGTAAATGGGTTCAAACAGATGGGCCGTTCAAACAATTGGGTAAGTTTTGTAATGTGGTTGCCAAAGAAACAGGCTCATAGGCTCAACGAGGTTAACTATGATAGATCACATTTAGGTGGGTATATTTTATATATATGTCTTAACAAAGAAATGCCTATATCACTTCTAAGACTGAATAAAGCTACTATTTCGCTTTGCAAACACACATGGCAAGTTCTAGGCATCAAATGCAGAACATAGAATACAATACAACTCACACACACATGGCACATGACTCACTCCAGATTGGCTTATCAAAACACTCTCGTCTGAGTACTCAAGTCAGTTACAAACATGCAATTTAAGGCACTCTAACAAGAATCAACACTAAGACTAAGCGTCACACTCTAGTGTCTATTGTGTTCAGGTGTAACAACGCTAAGGGGTTCTCTTCCTATCTCAGCTCTATCCCCTAAGTACCTAATAAAAACTAAAACCAAATAAAACAAAAACCTAACTACACCCGGTTCAAGCAAAACCCTTGGATAAAAACCGTGGTCCAAAGAAAAACCAAGGGGGAGATACTACACTACCTAAAACAGAAAATCTTTTTGGTATTTTCTTTAGACTTACTTCCCTCAAGAAAACTGTATAGGAAATTCGTCGTCAGGAAGAGTCTCACATATTTCTATTTTTTTCTAGTCGACTTAGACCGTCAAGAACCCCGTCGAATGAGATCCGTCGTCGGGACAAGTCGACTTACATAATTAAACTACTACTTAAAACCAAAAGAAAAAAAACATATAACAATTATGTTCCTACATATATACATATACAATGAAGTGTCCCCCATCCCACACTTAAAAGGAAGACATGTCCTCATGGCATACAAAATAAAGCTGTGAGGTAAAGGAACTTCCCTGAAGGATCAATCTTGATCGGAGACCGTCCCCGGGTCCAGATGACAAGCACGACCCAGAGCCCACAACCAACCCATTATTTTCTTCTCTGATTTTGCATTTTAGGTGGCTAGTGCATCAACTCGTGACCCCAAGTCAGTGATCGAGGTATGCAAACCTGTCATCTCCTACTCTAGATTATCCAGCCTATGACTCCGACGGGCCTGCTACGTCGGCAACATGCTCATGAGCGGACAGATCCGTCCCCACTTGTACTTGCTCGTCCTCTTCCTCCTTAGGATCATTCTCCCCGTCAGCACTACCATCCGCCATAGGATCCTTTCCAGTAGTTACCTTTTCTGCTCGAAAGGCAGCTTCTATCGGCACTTCGCCATCTACCGCCAAATGTTTTGACACCCGGGCTGCACGACATAATCTAGTGACAAGAGAGGAGAAGGAGAATTCATACCTCTTAATTGGACAGTGAATAAACATCTCCTCGTGCATGATCTTGGACACATCAAATTTGTGGCCATTCATGAAACACCAAATCAAACAAGCATGAGGAGCATTCACCTCCGTGGTGTTATGGGACGGGATCAGGCAGTTGTTGATGAGGTATAGCCAACACTTCACTTCAAAGGTGAGTGTCGACGACTTGAGCTTAGCCCCGTATTTATACCACTCAATCTCCTTTCCAGGGCCACAGATAGTTGGCAGGAACATCTCCCACTAAGTGAAGCGTCTACTATACGCCTCATAAAAGTCATCTATCTCGGCCACGGGACCTGACAACCTGTAGGTTCTTCGAATGGATTCCACAGAGGCGTCAACAGGCCTCTTTCGCACAATGACCACATCATTCCTATAATCCGAAACATTTGCATAAAATTCTCTCACCACCATCGCATTGGCTTTGTCCGGTTCTTCAAAGAAAACATCCAACAGGCGCCAGAGCAGCTCATTGTACATGTTCGAACAATCATACCGGAGGGACGGTGTATCCATGCCACGTTCTGGTATTGGCACCTTTGATTCCTTATCAGCAAATCGTTCATGAGCCTTAGCGGATACAAACTTGTTGCTATCTTAAGAACGAGCACCAGTTGACGTTCGTGCTCTCGATGATTCCGCTTGTCTGCTGGAGGAAGGACCGGTGGGTTGGCACTTTCTAAGGGGTGCCATATTATCTACAATAAGGAACATCATTAGCGCAGTACAAAAGAAATGACCCAACTGTGGTTACTCAGACTTCACCCTTACAATTGGTCACAATTATCATTGACATTCACTATGGCATTTAAACAAACACTTGGTGGGCATCATTCACCAGAGCCCCCAATTAATCATGTAGTAACCCAATTACCACCAAAATTGCCCCTAATTCAACCAACTAAGGTAAGATATACAACTCCACGATTACCACCACCCACAAGCACTACGTATACACTACAAATTACTTCTAAGAAAAGAGAAGAAAAACTACTATCTAACAAAGAATTAAAAAGAAAACCTAACAAAAATTGGAAATGAGAAAACATACATGTGGTGTGAGAAGATTGTGAGAGTTGAAGAAGTGTGTTGAAGGTTGAATTAGCAATGAACTTGGGAGGATGAGGGCTGAGAGTATTTTGGGGAGGGAGAGAGACATGCGTTTTGGGGTGTGGAGAGTAAGAGTTTTAGAAGATGAAATGTTTTAGGAGGAATAGGAGAAGAGGGATTAGGGTTGGGTAAATAAGAAATAAGAAAAAATTAAAATCAAAATGAAAAAATAAAAAATTAACTGACCAAACCTGTCCGACGAACCTACAGGCGCGGTCCTAGTGCGCCCGCGCTAGTAGCGTCGAGATGAGGCAGAAGGGAAGCTAGTTAGCGCCGCCGCGCTACTCCCAGGCAGACTGATCTTCGATATGCGCGGTCCAAGCGCGGGTACAAGTGCGGCCGCGCACCTGGACCTCGATATTTTTCACTTTTTTCTACGTTTTTCCTTGGGTCGTCTAGACTTAACCCTCACCTAAGCTCACATGTATATGTTAGTACATACATACAATCAAATAACATTCTAACTACACAACCTCACTACGCGTTGGATTGCCTCCCAACCAACATCTTAGTTAATGTCATGGCACGATAATTACAACAAGTCAATGGGTTGCCTCTCATGCAGCGCCTGATTTAACGTCGCGACACAACGCAAATGAGCACATTTAAGGCTCGCTCGACCTCTGAGGTTCAGTCAGATGTATCACAGACACTTCTTTGGTTTCATCCATGCCCACATATGGTTTGAATCTGTGCCCGTTGACTCTAACTGTGTGGGAATATTTTTCTGAAGCAATTTCTATGGCACCTGAAGGGAGCACTTCGACCACACAAAATGGCCCAGACCATCGTGACTTGAGTTTACCCAGAAATAACCTTAATCTTGAATTATAAAGCAACAACATATCTCCGGGTTTGAAGCTTCGCTCAACAATGTTCTTATCGTGCAACCTCTTCATTCTTTCCTTGTACAACCTCGTGCTCTCGAAAGCAAGATATCAGAACTCATCTAGCTCATGAAATTCTGTGACTCTATTTGTGCCTGCAGCCTCAATGTCCAGATTTAGTTGCTTCAATGCCCACCAAGCTCTATGTTCTAGCTCCACCGGCAAGTGATAGGCTTTCCCGAACACCAACTTGTATGGTGACATGCCAATTGGTGTTTTAAAAGCGGTTCTGTAGGCCCAAAGTGCGTCATCTAGCTTTTTCGCCCAATCAGTTCTTGTGGCATTCACAGTTTTAGTCAACACACTCTTTATTTCTCTATTAGATACTTCTACATGTCCACTAGTCTGAGGATGGTATGGGGTCGCCACCTTGTGGCGCACATCGTACTTTTCTAGCAATTTCTCGAAGGCTCGATTGCAGAAGTGAGTGCCTCCGTCACTGATAATGGCTCTCAAGATCCCGAAACGGGTGAATATATTCTTCTTCAAAATTCCAACCACCAGCCTTGCATCATTGGCGGGGAGTGCTGTAGCTTCCACCCATTTGGACACATAATCTACAACAACAAGTATGTACTTATTGCCGTAGGAGTTGACGAAGGGGCCCATGAAGTCTATCCCCCATACATCGAACACGTTAAACTCTTGAATTGGGTTCATGGGAATCTCATGGAAACAGGAGATGTTCCCAATTCGCTGACATTTATCACAACCCTTCACCCTTTGATGGGCATCCTTAAACACGGTTGGCCAGTAGAACCCAGTTTCTAGCACTTTCGCTGTCCTGACTCCTCCAAATGTCCGCCATATGCCGATGCGTGATAGGCCTGCAAAACAGAAGATTGTTTTATCTCGGGGAAACACCTCCGGATCATATTATCAACACAAATTTGAAACAGATAAGGTTCATCCCTGTCACGCCCCAAACTAGGGGAGGCACGACTGGCACTCGATACTGTATTCGATCGAG
>MDKJ01014204.1:0-25723 GCA_005239525.1 Nicotiana knightiana
TTTTGTTTCTTGGTGGCCCAAGACACAAGGCAGGAGCCCAAAAAGTGAGCCATGCCTGAAGTAATTTCCCTGTCAACCAGGAAACCTGCATAATCAGCATCAGCATATCCTGCAAGGTCAAAATTACTACCTTTAGGATACCAAAGGCACAAATCAGTGGTGCCTTTCAGATATCTCAAAATTCTCTTCACTGCAGTTAGGTGGGACTCCTTTGGATTTGCCTGAAACCTAGCACGAGGTCCTACACTAAACACAATATCAGGTTTGCTGGCAGTGAGATATAACAGAGACCCAATCATCCCTTTGCATAGCTTCTGATCAACGGATGAACCAGGTTCATCCATATCTAATTTTGTAGTTGAGGCTATGGGGGTGTCTATTTCCTTTGAGTCTTCCATTTTAAATTTCTTGAGCAATTCTTTCACATACTTTTGTTGATGGGTCATTGTTCCATTTGAGTTTTGCTTGATTTTCAAGCCTAAGAAGAAGTTTAGCTCACCCATCATACTCATCTCAAACTCACTCCCCATAAGTATAGCAAATTCCTTACTCAATTTTTCATAAGTCGCCCCAAATATGATATCATCTACATATATTTGCACAACCAGGAGTTCTTTACCATTTTCTTTAAGAACAAGGTGTTGTCAATTTTACCTCGTTTGTATCCATGTTCTAGCAGGAACTTTGATAGACGCTCATACCATGCTCTTGGTGCTTGTTTGATACCATAAAGAGCCTTGTCAAGTTTGTGTACATGGTCAGGTGACTCCTTGCTTTCAAAACCTGGAGGCTGTTTGACAAATACATCTTCCTTCAGATAGCCATTGAGGAAGGCACTCTTAACATCCATCTGATGGAGAGTGAATTCCATGTGTGCAGCAAATGCTATAAGAGATTTGATTGCCTCCAGTCTTGCCACAGGGTAAAAGGTCTCATCATAGTTAATTCCATCTTCTTAACTATATCCTTGAACAACCAGTCTAGACTTATTTCTTGTAATAGTTCCATCCTCATCGAGCTTGTTCCTGAAGACCCACTTTGTGCCAATCACTGATCTGTCTAGTGGTCTGGGTACCAAGTGCCACACTTGACTTCTTTCAAATTGAGTCAGCTCTTTTTGCATGGCATTAACCCAGTCAGCATCCTGTAGGGCTTCACCAATGTTCTTTGGTTCAATCAAGGATAGAAAGGCATCAAACGCTCACAGATTTTTCGAAGAGGATCTTGTTTTGATTCCAGATGTCAGATCTGTTATGATGTTCTCAAGAGGGTGAGAACTTTGATATCTATGTGGTTTGAGAACCAACTTTTCACTTCTAAATAGTTCCATGGTGTCTTGTTGTTGTGGAACAGGATCAGGGTCAAGGTTCATATGTTGAGTTAACCCTGTCATGTTTCTTGGGGTAGTTGGACCTGGTCCATCATCTGTTCTATCTTCCATGTTTGCTTCAATGTTTTTACTGCTTCTCACCAGTCCAAGCTCCTCATCTTCTGGTTCCTGTCTCTCAGCAAGAGAGTTAGTTTCATCAAAGACAACATGTACACTCTCTTCTACACACATAGTTCTTTTATTATACACTTTATAAGCCTTGCTATGTGATGAATATCCCAAGAATACCCCCTCATCACTTCTGGGATAAAATTTTCCTAGGGAATTTTTGCCATTATTGTGCACAAAACACTTGCATCCGAAAGCCCTAAGGTGGGATATGTTGGGATTTCTCCCTTTAAGTAATTCATAAGGAGTTTTCTCTACCATAGGCCTGGTCATGCATCTATTTATTATGTAGCATGCAGTGTTTATTGCTTCTGCCCAGAAGCTATAGGGTAGTTTGCTAGAAATAAGCATGGTTTTTGCCATATCTTAAAGAATTCTATTCTTTCTTTCAACCATCTCATTTTGCTGTGGGGTTCTAGGGGCAGAAATTGTGATTGATACCATGTTCATCACAGAACTCGGCAAACTTTGCATTCTCAAATTCAGTACCATGATCAGATCTTATTGATGCTAGTTGATTTCCTAGCTGATTTTGAGTTTTCTTAACAAATGAGATGAACATATAAAATTCTTCATCCTTAGATGTCAGAAATAAGGTCCAAGTGAACCTTGAATAGTCATCAACTAGCACCATTATATACTTCTTACCACCTCTGTTCAGAGTTCTCATAGGACCACATAGGTCCATATGAAACAGTTCCAACGTCCTGGTGGTACTGACCATTTTCTTACTTTTGAAAGAATATCTTACATGCTTCCCCCTTGCACATGCCTCACAAACTTTGTCTTCCTTGAACTTAATGTTAGGAAGCCCTACCACTAAGTCTTTAGAGACTAGTTTGTTTAGCTGATTTAGACTTGCGTGACCAAGTCTTTTGTGCCACAGGAGGGGATCACTGTCCAACACACTTAGGCAAGTGAGATCATTTTCAGACAGTGTGGACAAGTCTATGACATATATGTTATTCATTCTTTTTCTCTGCAAAATAATCTTGTCAGTAAGCAGGTTAAGCACAAAACATTTTGTGGAAGTAAAGGCAACCAGGTTACCTCTCTCACACAGTTGTGACACACTCATCAGGCTATATTTCAAGCCATCTATCAGGTACACATGTTCAATGGAACGTGTGTCATCCTTACCTACCTTACCAACCCCAATAATTTCACCTTTCTTTCCATTTCCAAAGTAGACATTTCCTCCTTTGAGGCTTTTAAGTGAAAGGAATTATTCCTTGTTCCCTGTCATATGCTTTGAGCAGCCACTATCCAAATACAAAATTTGGCTGCCTCCTCTCACTTGAACCTACAAAAGAAATCAGGGGTTAGTTTTAAGAACCCAAACTAGTCCGGGTCCTTTTCTATGAGAGAATGGATGAATCAAGCTTTTTCTGGCCCAATTTGGTAGCCAGTTTTTCTTTTTAACAAAACTCTCATGTCTTAGACTGGTCTGCTTTTTTGCAGTACACTCAATTTTTTAGTGGCCAGTCTTACCACAGTGGGTGCAAATTTTATTCTCAGGGAGAGTGAGATACTTGCTTTTGGGATCCCACTTGGGAAATTGACTACCAAAGCCAATCCTTGTTCGGTTGCTACTATGGTTCTCTTGAAGCCATGTCAAGTCATCAGAGGATTATTCCATTTACAAGTTTGATCTAATTCATGTTTGACTTTGCCAAGTTCTTCTTTAAGTGTTCTTATCTATTCATCCTTGGAATACATCTTATCTTTTTTTTTTCCACATTTTCTTCTAACATGATATGAGAATGATCAATAAACTTTTTACTGGATCCTAGCTTTAGCTTTAAGTTTTTTGATTTTAGTTATAGAATCTCAGTTTCAAGTGGATCAACCTGGTTCAACAAGACAGTGTTTTTCTTTTCAGGTTCACTAACTCCGATTTCCAAGTTCATGCATTTTGCTTTTAGCATTTCACATTCTTTAAAGAGTTGTTCCTTCTCTTTGGTTGTTTCTTTGGAATCATCCATGAAATCAAGTAGCAACTCAGAGAGTTTTTCCTTAGATAGGAACTTTATTTTATTTTTAAGATGGGAGATACTTAGCTCTGGTTCTTCATGTGATTCCTCATCAGATTCTCCAATTGCCATGAGCGCCTGATCTTCATTCTCACCATCTTCTGATTCTTCATTTGAACTTTCCCCCCAATCAGCAACCATAGCTTTTGTTGTGGTTTTCTTGGGTTGGACCAGTTCCTTCTTCCTATTCCTTCTTTCATATCTCTCCTTTTTCCATTCCACTTCCCACTGAGGACAGTTCTTGATAAGGTGGTCAGTCTTTCCACACTTGTAGCATCCCTCGTTGGTTGGCCTTTCTGGAGGTTTTGATTTGTTGTAATTTCCTCCTCTAGAGATGCCCTTCTTCCTTATTAGAAAGTTTCTGAATTCTTTGGTAATCATGGCCATCTCATCTTCCTCAAGATATGCTCCCTCAATGATTCTCAGTGCTAAACTCATCTCCTTCTTTGGACCATCCATCTTCATTATCTGCCTTCTAAGTTCATAGGCAGTAAGGTTTCCAATTAGTTCATCCAATCTGAGGGTTGCCATATTTTTGGATTCCTGGATAGCAGTGATTTTGCTTTCCCAGGAGATTGGTAAGACCCTTGTCAGGATCTTCTCTACCCTGTCCTCTTCAAGAATGACTCTACCAAGAGACTTAAGTTCATTTGTCAAAGTTGTGAACCTTGTGTACATCTCTTGGATTGTCTCTCCTTCTTTCATAGTGAAGTTTTCATACTGTGAGTATAGAAGAGTACCTCTTGATCTTTTTACCTGAGGTGTTCCTTCATGGGCTACTTGCAAGGTATCCCAGATTTCTTTGGCAGTGGTGCAGCTTTGGATTCTGCTATACTCGTCTGGACCTAGTCCACACACTAGCCACTTCTTGGCCTTTGCATTCTTTTCCCATTTCTTCAGATCCTCAGCAGTGCAGTCAGCTCTAGTCTTTGGTACATCTATACCTTCAGCAGTCTTCATCATGGTAGCTAGAGGACCATCAGTGACTATGTCCCAGAGTTCATAGTCTTCTCCAATAAGGTGGTCCTTCATCATGTTCTTCCACCAAGAGTAATACTGGCCATTGAAGCGTGGGCCTTACAGTTGATTGATCCTCCTACTTTCCAGGTGGTGCACTCATTTTGATCTTTTTCCAAGGTGTTAGCCTTTTCAAGGATAACCTGCTCTAATACCAATTGATGTTTTATACGTCAATACCACACAAGAGGGGGGTGATTTGTGTGGTGTCACTTTTTCGAGTACTGTCTCAATAGAAGAACCTGGTTCTTCTTGGTGTTCCAACTTCTACTGGTGCGGAATAATAAATGCAGTAAAGTAAAAACACAGAGATTTTTACGTGGAAAACACCTGGCTCAAAAGGTGAAAAAACCACGACCTACTCCTCAGTAGGATTTTCCCAAACTCTTCACTACAACTCTGAGCCAAACAACATTTACAAAATAAACTCTTTTGTAAACCTAGGACTAACTCTAATCCCTTTGTAGCAAACTAGCCTCTAGCTAATCGCGACAAGCTTCAAGTTAACTCTAACTTGAACAGTGTGTACCTATTAAAATTGCTTCTAATAAAGCTTAAAGATACAATATTAAATCACCTACTACAACCAACTAGACTCAAAGACAAACAGATGGAATTGGTTCTTCTAGCTGGTCAGTAGCCTTTGTGTCGCACAAGGATTCTTCTTGCAAATTTTCTCTGGTAATTTTTCTTTCACTTCTTGCTTCAATTCTGTATTTGTGCGAATTATTCTTCAGTAGGAATACTTCAACATTATATAGGCCAGAAGTTGAGATGTTCTTGTTTAGTTCTAATGCAACTCTTCCTTGGTGGAAGAGTTTGTGTTTATCTCAACTTCCTTCCTTTGTTTCTGTCCTTGCTGAACTCGAACTCTAACCTCTTATAATTTGCAACCTTTTCACATTAGGAGACAACCTCTTAGTTCATGGATAATTTACAGATCATGTTTATCTCCTGTGCATGTACGGTTCTTGTACCAATTGGTTCGTTCGAGATGTTTGCCCTGATGGACCTGGTTCAACTGGGTAGGCATTTGTCAATCCTAAAAACCATGCAGTGACTTGGGTCAACACCTTTCATTTGCGCTAACATCAAAATTTAACACTAATTTTTAATGCATCAAAGGTTTAACCCTTCTCTCACAAAGAATGGTCACAAGTTAAGCTTCAAGTACCATTGGCTTTCTCTTCGTATACATCTTCAATAATGTAAGCATACGCGTTTTGAAGTCTAATAGGACTTCTTTAGGGTTGTAATGAACGCTTTCGGTTCGGGGTAGTATAGTATATGGGATAGTGTAGCATATTAGGTATATGGATGGAACTCTTTAAGGTTATTCTTATTTGTGAAGGCTAGAGAGACTTTCCATCACTCTTTGTTGTCAATTTTATTCACCTTCCTCCTTGATTTTCCTTTAATAGTTTTCTCTAGGCTAGAGATACTTGGCTCACACTTTGTCATCAATTTCCTCAGTTCCCCTTCTTAGACCCCTTTTTATCCTCATTGTTCACAATACTTGCTTTTTTTTTTCTTCGATGAAGATTATCTCTTCTTTCTTTTTCGTGCTTTAGTATCTCTTTAGATTTGTAACATTTCCCCAAAACTTAGGCTTTAAGCCATGTGATGATTATGAATGCTTAGGAAGCTTTAGGGTGCCAATAGGAGATATGAAAAAAAAATGGTGAAAAGCTTGTAGCAAGGTTTCCAAAAGAACAAGGCTAAAGGATAAAAGGGGGTTGACTATGGATAATGATCATAGGGTGGTAATTGAAAGCTCAAACAATCCAAGGAAATCCAACAATCATATTCCAAACCAAGCAAACTCAAAATTTCACCTTGAAGCACACTTAGGGAAAGTTCTAGAATATCCACTCGAGCACTTGGACTAGAAACAAAATTTCAGCTCACTTCCCGTGCAAATAGACCGTAAAAGAAGATAGAGTCCAAAAACCATAATGAGCATAATCTAGTTACAAGATCTCTATGGTCTACTAAACTACGTAATGATTCTCAAAGATAATACAAGAGCCTCAAAGTCACACTCCTAGAGTTACTTCCTCAAAAAATGATTCACACACTAGTCTCAAATCATAAGCATGCAGTTAAGTATGTTGGTACCACATAAAGCATAAATAACATATTCTCATCGAAGAGCTTAATTAGGCTTTTATTCATTAGTAGTTACTACTATCATTTCCTAAACATGCAACAAACCAATTCCCTTAAGGAAGTTGTCACACTATCTATCCCTGGAAAAAGTCACCCGGTTCACACAATAAATAATCTTTGGAAAGAACTGTTGCATTTAGAAAAACAAAGATTTATTGAACATAACAGGAAATAAAAACTTATCTATCAACAATATCAAGACATACTAATAAACATATCAAAATACTACAAACTATCAAATTGTATCATTACATCCCAATTCAAATCATCAAATCCTCCACCCCTAGAGAAAAGTAAGCATTGTACCCAATGCTTACAAATAGAATAAAATATTAAAACGGGGTAAAGAGACTCCCTACGCATCCTCGGTCATTAGGGTATCACCAAGTGGATCAGTCTGAGCTCGCTCAGCCCACTGGATAGTGTCATCATCCATGGGATTTTTCCTATTGACATTGATGAGATGGACCTGGTCCTTCGGGATGATGATGAGTCATAAGAAGTGGAGGTTCTAACTCCTAAAGCCAAGAAAGCCAAGACATCCACTAAGAAGTCTGTTTCAGAGTCAAAATCTGTTGAACCATCCACTTTGGCAAAAATAACCGGGTCTGCTGTGAAATCAAGAAAAGTGAAAATTGTGGAGGAAGAAGAATGGAGTGAAGAGGAAGAATAAGATGATTCTGATGCTGAGAAATACAAGATGGCCAAGTTTGGCAAGAGGAATATTTTGAAAATCAGACTCCTCAGAGACTTGGAGGAGGAAGGAATAGTGCTTATTTTGGAAAAATTACAATTGCAAGGCTGGAAGGACATGGTCCTTCAGATGGATGGCAGGCTGGCCAGAAATGAAATTGTAGAGTTTATGGTCAACTGTGAGATAAAGGATAGAAGGGTCACCAGTGTGGTGAAAGGAGTGAAAGTCACATTTGATGCGAAGGAGCTGGGAGAGATGTTGGGTGTACCTGCTGAAGGGTATAATGACTATAAGAAGCTCAAGTGGCCAAGCCTAGAAAATCTCCCTACTTCCCTTGCCATATTAGAAAGTTCAGTGACAATGAAGAAGAACTTGAGCCCAAGGGTGTCTATAAAAGTGAGATAAAGCCACCTCAAGAAGTGTTGTTCGAATTTGTCAACAAGTGTGTGCTGCCAAGGCAGGAAAGGAGGCACATTGTCACATTCATGGACTTGGTCCTCGTAGAATGTTTGGACAGTGGAAGACATATTAATTGGTCTGGGTATATAATCCATCTTCTTGATAGGGTTCTAAATAGCACCAAGACTCATGGCATACCCTGTGGCTTTATTCTCACAGATGTGCTTGCACACTTCAAGGTACCTATGACGCAATGGGAGGTTGGTACAAGGAAGGATCATTTTGGGGCAAATACTCTGACTGTTTGTGAATATGAAGTCCAAATTACTCGTAAAGAACCTGGTACATCCGAGAAGGTACCAGTGAATAGTAAAGTGTGAGCCTTGGTGCAAGAAAGTGCGGCTAAGGATGTTGAAATTGATAGGCTGAAGAAGAGGTTGGCAGAGGTGGAGACTGAGAGAGATTCTCTCAGAACTGAGCTGGCAAAAGAAAATGAGAAGAATGATGGCATTCAGGATATGCTGAAATTACTCCAAGCCAAAAACTAAGCACCTGGTCCTTCCCCGCCTTAAGCCTCCTAGCCTAGTATAGATCAACCAGTGACCCAGTTCGGGATTTTTTGTTGCTTTTGCTCATGTTTCTAATATTTTTATTTCTTCTTATGCTTTGTGCTAGGATCTTATCAATCGTCAATGAAATTCACTGTCTTATGCTCTAACTGTTTGTTTATATATTTCATTGATGGTTAATATCCTTATCTTGATATATGATGGTTAATCCATGATTGAATTTGAAGTAGCCTAGTGGCCATGAGTAATTTTTAAAACCTGGTTATCTTACTTGTTTATGCAACTTTCGATGATGCCAAAAGGGGGGAAAAGGTAGTGCTTATACTTTGAATAATGATGTTTATAACCTAATGAAATCGGTCCTTCATGATAAGTGATAAAAAGATAAAATGGTTCTAATATTTTGTTGATTTTGAGCTAAGTTGAAACAGGGCCTAAGCTTATGAAAAGCACAGAGTTTGCCATCATTAAAAAGGGAGAATTTGTTGGCCCAAGTGAAGGTTTATTTTGAAGATTGACAAAGGAAGCTCATGCATGAACCAGGTTCATCCCTTTTGTAAACAGACACGGGCATATTCGAGCATATGGGATGCACATGAAGGAGATAAGATTAACTTGGTATATTTAATATCTCCTGATCGAAAAGATTGCATAATTGATAAGGAGAATGACTCCTTACTAAAAGAGAACACTATCCGAGATAAGGGAGGATTTAGAAGTTGAGAACAATTAGAACTCTTCCACAAAGGAAGAGTAGGATTAGAACTCTAGTTGTTTCTTCATCTGCTAACTCTATATATGGCAGGATGTTCTCATTTACATGCACACACAAAACCAGAAGTTAAACGTGAATTGAGATCAAAATAGCAAGGCTTTTTGCAAGCAATTCGTGTGTGATTCAAGTGTGCAAACCTGAAGCTACATGAACCAGATAGAAGAACCAGTTCCCAAGTGTCTGTCTTTTATTCGAGTTCAATTATAGTAGGTGTTTTCACATTGTACCTTTGAGTTTTATCGAGAAGAAATTGTAATAGGTACTCAGAGTATTCAAGTTAGAGTTAACTTGAAGTTGTCGCAACAGTTAAAGGATGGTTGCCACAACGGGATTTGAGTTAATCCTTAAGTTTACAAAGTGTTTTGTAAATGCAGTTTTGGCTCAGTTATTTAGTGGAGGGTTTGGGAAAATCCTACTGAGAAGTAGGTCGTGGTTTCTTTCACCTTTTGAGTCGAGTATTTTCCACGTAAAAATACTTGTGTTTTTTACTTTCCGCATTTACTATTTTAGCAATAGTAGGTTAAGGAACACTTAGACGAACCAGATCCTTCTATAATAAGTTCAAGCGAAAAATTGAACACCACAAAAATCACCCCCTCTTGTGTGGTATTGAAGTTAAAACATCATCTGAGCTGTCATTTAGGCCTCAAAACCTAGCTGTGTTTTTCACTTCTGTTTCTGCTGCCACAGTTTCTAGCATGTCCACTGTTGAAATGGAGGTTTCTCAAATGCCCAACTTGTCTTCATAACCATGTTCATGTTTCTTGGTGGGGAGGCCTTTACCTCTTTTCTTGGACTTCAACTCATGAAGTCCAAAATTTCCATGGAAAAAACGGTTTTACATAACAAAATTGAATCTTCAAACTCTATTATTAGCATAGATTCTCACGACTCTTCAAACTCTACTAGGAACTCTATGACATGAACAAGAGGATAATAATTTAGAACATGCAGTAATCAATTCTATGGAGGACATTGAGGCAATTGTCAAATTGAAATCTTTAAGATTCTTGAGTTATGTGGTTTTTTGGTTTTACTCTAGGAGTTGTTGTTCTTGGTTCTTCCTTAGTTTCTATCTACATAACCTTTATTCCAAGTGCAGAACATGTTCTCAAAGAAAAAGGGCTTAACTTGCATACTTTTTCCCTCTTCACCACAGTTTCAACATTTGCAAATTGTGGGTTTGTCCCTACAAATGAAAACATGATGGTTTTCAAGAAAAATTCAGGCCTTCTTCTCATTTTTATACCTCAAGTCCTTCTTGGAAACACATTATATGCTCCTTGCTTACGCCTCACTATTTAGTTTCTTTGGAAAATCAGAAAGAGAGGAGAATTTGAGTATATCACGAAGAACTCAAAACGAGAAGCATACTCACATATTTTTCCAAATTTGGAAACCATGGCTCTTGCAACTACTGTTCTGGGATTCATATCCATTCAGTTTGTTGTCTTTTGTTCATTGGAATGGAATTCTGAAGCCACTGCTGGATTGAGTTCTTATGAGAAGCTGGTGGGATCATTGTTTGAAATTTTGAATACAAGGCATACTGGTGAATCTGTCTTCGGTCTTTCAACCCTTACTTCAACAATCTTAGTGTTATTCGCCGTAATGATGTGAATATACGCGTTTTAATCTGTCTATTCTTTCTTTTGTACTACTAGCTCTTTATTCTTATATATATTGTAGTTGAACTTAAGCAGTTTATTAGTATAGTTTAAATTACATCTGTTCTAACAATTGCAAACAATAAATATTACTCCATTTATTTTACTTTAGATGACATGTTTTCCTTATTAGTCCGTTTCAAAAATAATGACACATTTTAATAATTAAAAATAATTTAACTTTAAACTCTTTATTTTACCTGTTTTACTCTTAATGAGAAATTTTTAGAGCCACACAAATGTCATGGCCCCACAAAGCTTTTACCCCTTAAACTTTTAAGACCACACGTTTCAAACGTCTTCTTTTAAACTCCATACCGAATCAAATTACCTCATCTAAATTGAAACGAAGAGAGTAGGTCATAACAAAATATGTTGAACAGTTACCTGTAATTGGTTTTAGGTTTAAGTTTTAAACGAGGGCTGGTGTAGCCTTTCGATACCGAGTTCATCCTTTTGATGTGGAGCATATATTTATTTATGGAAATTTACTATAATTGCCATAAATAATAGAAATGAATGCATTACTTTAGAAGTACAATAAGTATTGGATTATTATACATATCGAAAATAATCCCAATATTAAAATGTTACCTCTTGAAGCGTAAACATAATTCGTCGATCACATAATACACCATTCAACAACAACTCTAAGGAAACACCACCAACTTCCATCTCACAAATCTAGTCATGATGCCAGCAGTTCCACAGTTTTCTGCTGTGTTACTGAAAAATTGCAAAATTCAAGTGGGCAGATTTCACTAGGAAAACATGCACAAAAATTGGTCGAAATGGAAAATACCAAAAATTTATACTACGCATTTTTGGGTTAAAATCCTTTTCTTAAACCTGTTGAGTATTTTTTTTCCATCAAAAAAAATATTTTCTTTATTTTTTAATTATCCAGGCACAACGGGACCACAAATTTAATTAACGAGGCTTCTTAATATGGAATTATTTCAAATATGATCTATTTAAAAATAAAACTTTATTGAATTAAATAAATAAATAAATATTTCATAAAGAATATAGAGCAATACGCTTAGCTCATAGTATATACCAATAATAAGTTCAATGCTAAAAAATTTAAAAAATTTAATCCATACAGAACATAAAATCTGAATATGCTTCTCTATTAAACACTATTTATATAATATAGGCAGAATAGCCAAATAAACTCCTGTACTTGTTTTCGTTTGCCATCCCGATTCCTATACTCAATATTTTGTCAAGTGAACACTTATACCATGTCAGACACAATATGCCACATCATTTTCAAATTTCATAAAACTAATTTTTATATTTTTTGTACAAAATTTATTTTTTTTTTAAAAAACATAATTTAACCCATCTCTAGCAAATCCCACTACCGCTGCCACGCTATCCATTTTCACCTTTTCATATAGACTCATCTCCATATTCATACAATTTCAACCGTAAGCACCACTATCCTGCCATAAATTTTCTTTCAGCAACTCAAAGTCTTTCAACAATCTCCATATTGAACTCAAATTCAACCATTAAAATACACAATTTTCCTTTAGACCCATCTCTGCATTCACAAAATTTTGTTCCCTCTGTCAAATACCCAAATTGAAAAAAGCCATGGCCGGAGTTGAATTGCTTCCCAAGGAATCTCCTCACTATTCTTATTTATCTTACCTCAAAAACTACACGAAGCCACTGGAAAGCACCACAGAAAACCATTAGAGCCATCGTCTTCAACTGATTGCGCGTCAGTTTTCGTCACCAATATTTCAGAAAGCAACAAGATCTTTTTTTTTACCATCCCACTTCAAGAATCACAAGCTTTATTTAAGAATACACTAAATACTTTTAATCTCTCTTTTTGCAGCTGATCTTAAAATGGAAAAGAAGATGTTGAAGGTAGTGGTGGAGGAGGAAAAAAAGGAGAACGGCAAAGGTGGTGATGGTTGAAAGGAGGAGTAGGGCCAATCATCACTTCTTCTTACTACAGATGACGGGGGAAGAGAGGAATGGGGGGTCGCGGATGGCATTATGATGGAAAGGGTTGCAAATGTTAGGGGTTCGGTCTTTGGTATTTTTTAAACTAGTATTCATACCCGCGAAATGCGTTGAAAATATTAAATATAATTTTTCATAAAAAGATATTATTAAAAAAAATATGGTATACAAAGGAGCATGCAAATGTTATTATTTTTTGGACATATAAATGTACTGAATATTAATAAATTGATGTGATGAGAAAACACACTTATTCATTGTCAAAAACAAATATTAAGAAAGAAAATGGAATATTAGATTATTGGCCATACTTAAATTCTAAGACATATATATTAGTACTATTTGAGAAAGCCAACAAATAGCGCCTACTTAAGATTGCTCGATGAGACATCTAGAATCAAGGGATTTGAAATTAAATAAATACTTAACTAGCAGAAGACAATAAATTAATTAGTTGCAATATAAAGTAGGCAACTGCTTAATTAGCAATACCATCCAATAGGTGAAATACGATATAATTACACATGGTACATGGTGTACAATAACGTATTATAAATCTTTTGGTGTTCTCTATAGATTATATTTTAAATGATGGATAAAATCGAATTCTCAACAAAAAAAAAATTCTTTTATGGAAGTTACATATATTTATTAGACGATAATTCATAACTAAAAGTTAGAGATGCTCTCTTCTTGATGCAAACTTCAATTGACTTCACGATAACTAGTAGTTCTCTTTTACATAATATTGATGACAATGATTCAATGATATATGTTTCTCTCAATTAATTGCGAAAATTTATATTACAGAAGAAAAAGTTATGTATTCATGAAGGATGCATTGTCAAGTTAAAGGCAACATATAGAGGACTAACGTAGTGAAGTACTAATCTTTCAATGTTAACATCATAGAAATTTGTAAGATTTTTCTGAATATCTTCTTTTGATGAGCTACCCTTGTGGTTTTCTTTGTGCTATTTTTTAGAAATATAAAGCTGCCGAAGGATCAAACTCCTGCACAACATTTTCAGGTAAGAGAATATTTACCAGTAAATACTAAATAATATGAATTCGTGGATGGTAAAAATTAGACTCCTGCACATTCATGAAGTCCACATATCAAAATATGAAGGAAAATAAAGAAGATTAGTAGAACCTTCAAGCAATTGAAAAGTAAAGACACGTAAATAAAATGGACTATATAAGCTTGTGAGAGCGAAGTCTTCATGAAAATAAACTTACATTTACAATCAGCATTTTATGAATCATAAGAGCACGAATTTTAGAAAGAGATGTCAATGGTACAAACGTAAGCACATGCTTAACCCAAAATAACTGTACCGCCACTATTCATTAGAAAGATAAACATCAACATTAAACTAAGACGTCTAAACACCTGTAAAGTCCTTTGGATTTATGAATGTATAGAAAAAATTCATTTAAATAATTTTTCTAAAGTTTTTTGGATCCTCTTAATATTCAGAAAGATATGCCCCAACCAACATAACATAAAGTGCCACCTCGCATGATCAAACAGCAGCCCGCTAAAATAATAACTAATAATTTTTAGGTTCCTAATATTAACGATTAGTAAAAGGCTTACTCTTAGGCAAAGAAAGGAAGGGTGTAATAAGAAGATGTAATTACTTATGTAACAGGTGAATTATCACCAGTAACTCAGGCTAACATTACGTACTAATCCCTTTTTACAATGTATTTATCATACAATTCAAAACAATTCAATAAAAAAAACTACAAGTTATCACTGTATTATTAAATTCATGTAGTCGACTATCTTAATTATATTTATTTTCATGCATAATTCAATCATGATATCTTAATATGTAAAATATAGAATATTATGTATTAGCATTTCATTAATTAACCTCTAAGTATGAATAGCTTAAAGTTTGAGCAGCAACCACCCTTTTTTTACAAAGCCTAGGATCATGCAGCAGCTTTTGCACGAAATCCGACTTGGCTGACATTTTTTTTCTGAATAAGAAAATGAATTTTTGGACTAAATTTCACTATGGAAGCTGCAAAATCAAATAGTTTACAGTCACAAAATAGAAGTAACTATAAGTCTATACAAATAAGCATAACATCATCAACCTTTGATTTTCCAAAATAATATATCTTCAAATGTGGAGCTGCAATTCCATCTAGAAGTGTATCGTCCAGTTTCAAATCTTTGTTGCGCAGGCACTTGAAGTTTGAAGAAGAATAAGATCCCTTAAATTAAAAAGATGGTATTTGGGATAAAATTAATAAAGATTAGTCCATGTCTAATATATATCCAAAAAAAATCATACATTCACAATTTTTATTTAGAATCTTGTAAGTTTCTCACCATATTGTGGCAGTAGTGGACTCCTAAAATAAAATGCTGGAAGAAGGTTCTAGTCTGAAGTGACAACAACCAAAATCAAAATTAGAGAAGCATTGCATATAGAGAATCAATATTTTTAAAAACACGGAAAGTTGGCCTTTTAAAATAATAGAATGGTATTCGATGTGAAAATTGACTACTAACAAAATAGGATATTTAAATCTACCTCATTCTCACTGAACCTTTCTGCATAGCTGATGTGCACAAACAATTTTCCCTCATCTGCATATTCCATAACAATATCAAGATAAGTGGTAGTTAATATCACTTGTATTTTACAAAGAAAATGAACATTAGTTAGGGTAGCAATTCCTTAGCTTTTTGTTGTCGCCGTTAAAAATATATCAACATAAATACACAAGGGCCATAAAAATAAATAACATATACCCTCACAAAATTGCCTCGTTGAAGTGAACTATGTTTGATTGTCGAAGTGATTTATAAATAATGATCTTCCTTTCTACATTCTCACTAATCTAAAATAAATGGTGACATCTCAACTATATAGAATATTACTTAATATTACATATGCAACGTAATAATTAGATAATGAGCATAAGAAACGTAAATTAAATAAAAAAATATTTTTAAATAAATTCATTAATTTGACGATAAAAGGTTGTAACAATTCAAAATTTATGCCAGCTCTCAATGTATTTCATATCCACAAGCTCCGTCTCCATGTGCCTCATGAGTCGTTCCACGCAAAATTAGCAAAGTATTTCTTCAATTATCAATGGACAAGAGCACCGACAATTTAGATATTAGTAACAGTAATAGTAATAAGTTTGACTGCATGAACTTAGCCAATAATCACTCCATTAGGAATAAATACTTACAAGATTCGTCAAAAACTCCTCTTTAAAATGCTTGTATTAAGACCTCTTTTTAGCCAACTCCATTGGATATAGCGCATTCTCAGTTGACAAATAGCCCAACAGTAACTGCACAGAATATTTGCAATTAGGAGGATGAGTCATCCAAACAAAAATTTTCTCTAGCAACAGAGTTTGGATAGGAAATTGCACCAATTACATATTCAGACACATTCCACATAAATAATTGTCGTTAATATATGCATCTATCACTAGCCATAATTAAGGAGTAGTATGTATTCTGACATCAATTCATCTTTGATAAACTAATATAGTCTGGTGTAAACACCGAGTGTGAGTATCTTTTTTTCTCTTTTTCGATCTATTATTTGCGTTGGTTATCTCAAAGGTGGTCTCTAGTATGGGCTTAACATGGTTTAAGTATGTTTCATTAGCTAGAATAGTAATATGGATCTTTTTTGCTCTTCAACAACTGACATGTTGGAGAATTTGCATCTAAAGCTTGTTACACTTTAGGCACACACACCTAAAGTAATTTTATGGAACTATCATGCTATTATTACTTTTTGTAGTAAGTCCAATCTGCATAACATAAGCTATGTCTGAGATAAGAGATGTTCTAAGAAGTATTCGTCTTTCTTAATTCATATGTTAAAGTTAGTTGAACATGTTTACCGAATAAAGTCAATCACCATAGTTGCTGCCAAATCAACCATGAAAGCCCGAACAAAAATGCAGCAAAAAGCTCCAAAAATGGAGCAATTTCGTAGACTCCTGAGTCTATGGGGACATACGTTCATATCTGTCTTAGCAAGTACTTCAGAAATACTGGAAAAAAAATATTGATTTTTCTGTATTGTTTTATTCATCTCAATAACATACTCCTTAGAAAGGCAGATTCATTATTAAGATATATCGTATTGCTGATAAATTTCATATACATACAAATTGGTACACGACAATGAATTCTACTTTCATAAACAGAAAGAGAAATATTGGTAGCACACATAATCGTTTTATTAGTACAATTTCATGTATATTGAAGATTATGAAAATTTATCCATTAAAGCAGCAGAGGAAGGATTAACATAAAAATTATGTGACAGTAGAATATGTTACCTATGCATCGGGTAAAATCTAACTCTTTGAAATATGGTATTTCAGGCTTGAAACAATCCGAATTTTTCGCATTGGAACGACTCTAAGTCAGATTCAACTGGATTGATGCTTGAAATTTGTCTGATTGTAGTCATATTTGCAATTTGCAATGTTGTTATAGTACTGAGCGAAGAAAATAAGGGTTGAAAAAGGAATTTAACATGTGAAACAGCATAAATTGTGCGTCATATTTGAGTTAGTTTAAAATTGTTGTTGAACCCACGATTGAAAGATGGTGAATCGTGGTTTTCATCCTCAAGACTATTCTTTCTTTTTATTTTAAATAATGGTGGGAAGTATCCATTTTTGTGAATGTGTAGGTTAAATTTCTTTTTTGGTCTATTTTCTAGTTTCAAAAAAGAAATATTTATCTTTATTCTTAATTTCCAAGTCATAAATAAATAAAATAACTGCCTAATATTGTAGGTAGTATCAATCTTTATTGTGAATTCGTATAGTTGAATCTTTTTTTTTGTATATTTTTAGTTTCAAATAATTTTAAACTTCAACTTTATTGGAGATGTGTCCAAAAAAATAATACTTGTTCAATTGTGATTATGCCACTTGGCATCATTACATGCTTTTGCTTCTCCTATTACATATAAATAAGTTTTTTGTGAATTCGTATGGTTGAATCATTTTTTGTCTATTTTTAGTTTAAAATAATTTTAAACTCCAACTTTATTGGAGATGTGTCCAAAAAAATAACACTTGTTCAATTGTGATTATGTCACTTGGCATCATTACATGCATTTGCTTCTCCTTGTATGTATAAATAGATTTTTTTGTGAATACGTATCGTTGAATCTTTTTTTGTCTACTTTTAGTTTCAAATAATTTTAAACTCCAACTTTATTGGAGATGTGTCCAAAAAAGATAACACTTGTTCAATTGTGATTTTGTTACTTGGCATTATTACATGCTTTTGCTTCTCCTTTTATATATAAATAGATTGTTTTTCTGTTTATTTTTATTGTTTTTTTTTCTTATGATTTTTTAAATAAATTCTTTGATCAAAATAATTGATGCACGCGTTTATAAGTGTATGTAACCACGCAATTATCTGACTCAGTAAAATAAATATCATATAAGCTTGATTAACGGTCAAAGAGGTTTAAAATATAAATTTTGATATTTAGATATAACTTTGTAGAGTATAGGGATCGAGAATACTGGTGTCATTCTTAAGTAGAAGAGATTGAATTATTCTACTTTTTGGTATTCCAAGAATTAATAATTAATAGGTATGTCTGTCAAGCTTTCCCTTTGTTCCGTTCTTTGAAAATATCGGAAAACAAATCACGAGCAGCCTCAAATATTGAAAGATCTAAGAAGAACATATCCTCGGTTTCCTTCAGTTTGCCACCAAATTCGTTTATTTTATACAAATAATCATCATCATCTATTTGTTGACTTATATTTACGCTTGTTTCCTCTGTCTGCTCTTATACCATTTTAAAATATTCGATCATTTAGTCTAATTACTTAAGTTGTTAGAGAAAATATAATTTATTATTTTTAATTATCTTAAGTATTGTGTTACCTAGAATGGATAGAGTAGGAAGTAATTATTATTCCCTCCATTTTAAATTAGATGAAGTATTTTCTTTTTTAGTCTGTTTTAAAATAAATGATATATTTTTTAATTTGTAATTTAACTTTAAATTCTTCATTTTAACCCATTTTACCCTTAATGAGAACCTTTTATAACTACACAAGTGTCAGGGCCTCACAAAGCTTTTACCCTTAAGTTTTTAAGACCACAAATTTCAAAAGTTTTCTTTTTTTTTTTAAACTCCGTATCGAATCAAACTAACTCATCTAAATTGAAATGCAGGGAGCACAATATATACTCCGAAATAGATAAGTGTTGACCAATAAGGTTCTTGATACATAATTCACTTGCATATGTGATTATCTTGTGTGTTCCCCACTTTTTTGTCAGTATTAAAAAGTCATATTCTCATCATCTCCCACTGTGAAAAGAGAAGGTGAATAAGATGCCAAAATGTCTTAATTTATAATATCATCGAAGAACAACAAACTCTAAGTGCTCTAGTAGTTATACACAATAATTTGTAATGTTGTTATCGTAAAGTCCAATTCTTAGATTCATTTGCTTTGTCACTGCAGGTATCTATCACCGTATACTTGTTTTTTCGCCAATTGATAGTAATGAAGAGCGCTTGGAAACTACTGAAAGAATGAACAGGAGAAAAGGGATGTGATGACCTAATAGGTCATCT
Source organism: Nicotiana knightiana (assembly GCA_005239525.1). Taxonomy (NCBI): domain Eukaryota; kingdom Viridiplantae; phylum Streptophyta; class Magnoliopsida; order Solanales; family Solanaceae; genus Nicotiana; species Nicotiana knightiana. The sequence continues at coordinate 19,440 of MDKJ01014204.1, forward strand.
TATAATTTAAACCTGATTTTGTGAACCAAAATCTTTAGAAGTCATGTTATAGCCTTTCTCGATTTGCGTGTGCTGTCCGGGCGTCTTTCCGAAAAGCTTTTATGTTAAAAACTGAGAAAAATAAGAAAATTTTCCTAAAAACTTCATTTGGGTTGACTTCGGTCAACATATTTGGTAAACGGACCCGGATTCTTATATTGACGGTTCCGGTGGGCCAGTATCGTGATTTGGGACTTGGGTTTATGCCCGAAATAGAGATCCGAAGTCCCTAGCCCGAGATATCCGACTATGTCGAAATTTAAAAATTGAAAGCTTAATGAAATTGGAGTGGTCGACCAAAGCTTGACATTTTAGATAACATGTCTGTATTTTGATTCCGAAATCCGGTATAGGTCCAATACCCTAATTATGACTTGTCTTTGAAATTTGGTGTAAAATGGAATTGATTTTACATTATTCGGACGTCTGGTTGTGAAAACAGGAATTTCAAAGTGTTTTTAAAAATTTCATATGATTTGGGGTTAAATTCGTAGTTCTAGGTGTTAGTTTGGCGATTTGATCGCGCCATCAAGTTAGTATGATGTTTTTAGACTTGTGTACACTTTTAGTTTAGAGCCCCGAGGGCTCGAGTGAGTTTTCAATAAGCTACGGAGTGAAATTGGTTTGGAAAACACTGCTGGTGCATCTAATGTTTTTGCAGGCCTCTGATCTTGCAATTGCGACCTTTGACAGGCTCGCATTTGCAAGCGTCTCATCGCAAATGCGAAGAGAAGCTGGGCCAATAGTTTTTGCATTTGCGAGTTTTCCTTCGCATTTGCGAAGGGAGTTTGGGAAGGGCAATGATCGCAAACGTGACCATCTAGTCGTATTTGCGAGTATTCAAAGGTCGCATTTGCGACATTTTTCTCGCATTTGCAAAAGAAGCAGAAGTGTGAAGGGCTTCGCATTTGCGATGGCCTCTTCACATTTGTGAAACTCAGGTCGCAAATGCGACATCTGCAACTGTGTAAAAGTGACTTAGACGAGATTTTTCTCCATTCTTCAAATTTTCAAATCCTAGAACCCTAGAGGCAATTTCTTCAAGTCCAATTCTTCCCCAAAACATTGGTAAGTGATCCTAACCCACTTTTTTTCAATTTCCCATCATATTTAATGAATTTCTTACCAAAAAATTAAGATTTCCATGGTAGAAATTGGGGGTTTGAGTAGAATTAGGGATTTTTGGGAAATTGGGATTTAGACCTCAATTTGAGGTCGGGCTTCAAAACTAATTACATATTCGGGCTGGGGAGTGAATGGGTGAACATGTTTTGGTCTAAACCTCGAGTTTTGACCAAGGGGGCCAGGGTCAATTTTTGACTTTTGGAGGAAAATTTTGGGAAATCTAAATTCATGTATTGTAATTGATTCCTTTAGAAATATTTGATGTTATTAAGTAAATTCTGGCTAGATACGAGTGGTTCGGAGGTGGATTCTAGAAGAAAAGCGGTAATTGAGCATTGAGAGGCTTGTCGAGCGAGGTAAGTGTTGTACCTAACGTTGACTTGAGGGATTAGGAACCCTTGCCTTAATTGGTATATGAAAATCATGTGAATGGCGTATATGTGAGGTGACGAGTACTTATACGCCGCCAATTTATCTGTCTTGTATGTTTCCTTCTTGTTCCTCTTATATTGTTTTATTCCATGCCTTAACTGTTATATGCTTTACTTGTATTTTCATGCCTAATTGCTACTTGTTAGACCTTGTTTTTCCTTGTTGAAGGTATTAGTTATCCCGTAGCTTTATTGTCCCCTTTTTCATTCTTAAGCTGTTTCATTGGTGCTTTTAATGATATATTCTGGATGGTCTCGCTGAGTAATATTACTTGTGTAAGGTTTTATAGAGTATAAGCTTCACGTTTGTTTTGTTTGAAGTTCAAGTATCGTGAAGAGTTTTGTGTTAAATTGTAAAATTTTATGTACTTACTAAATAATTGATACTGATATGGTGGGATCAGATTGCACGCCGCAACAAGAGGAATAAGGGTGATATGTTGAAGATGAATAATGGTGAATTAGTTTTATACGGTAGGATCGGGTTGCACGCCACAACAGGTGTAATAAGAGTGGATTGTGGTGAAATAAGAGTGAATTGTGATTGTGATTATTGTGATATGGTGGGATCGGGTTCCACGCCGCAACACTTTTCTTTATATTATGTTATTTATGTTATTAAGAGAAAATAAGGGAAGACTATGATATGTACGGTGGCATCGGGTTGCGCGTCGCACCAACCTATATATTTATGCTTTTCTTTGACTGTGCTAGTCGTACGGTAGTTTTGAATTGCACTTAAGGATTGGTTATAGCTGGACACTAATACAATACATGTGGTACTGTATTTACTTCTTGCAAGATACTGCTCTACTTTATTCGGTCTTCCTTTCCGTTTTTGTTACTTACTGTATGCAGATTATATTGTGTGTCCCGCCGTAGCCTCGTCACTCCTTCGTCGAGGTTAGACTCGACATTTACAAGTACATGAGGTCGGTTGTATTGATACTACACTCTGCATTATCGGTGCAAATTTTGGAGCAGGTTGTGGTTGATTGAGAGGTTGGTTGTAGACTTCACAACTAGGAGACCCAAGGTAGTCCTATTAGCGTCCGCATGTCTTGGTGCCCCCTTCTACACCCCCATACTTACTGTTTTTTCTTGTTTCACAAACAATTGTTTTTTCTTTCGGACAAATACTTATAGTATAATCTTAGTATTGTTCGTGAATTGTGACTCCGAATTCTGAATAGTAATAGTATGTAATTAAAGTTGTCATTTATGAAATTTCACGTTTATTTCGATTTACATATGGCTTGTTTACTGGTAATCACCTAAAGATAAAAAATTGACTAAATAACCTCTAATGTTGGTTTGCCTAATAAATATAATGTTAGATACTATCAAAATTCCGATGATAAAAATTTTGGATCGTGACAAGGGAGCAGCTTAGTGGAGTACGTATCATTCTCACAGCTTTCTTATTTGGTCATTTTCACTATTCATATTTGTATTACAGAGAGAGACAAAATGCAAAATGATCCCCTCAATTTCAATGTACTCAACGTCGTCTTTGAAGTCATCAGGTTAGTCGACAACTATCTTTTTCTTCATCTCTAGACCAACCGCTAAATATACATTTGGACTTATACACACATGAGTTTTATTCCCTCCGCCACGATTTATGTAGCGATGTTAGAATTTTGAGTGTCTGGACGAGTTTTCTTTGACCGCAATTTTCACATATTTTGAATTGTTAATAATTGTGACTGATAGTATTTTTATGTAGTTATCATATATACAAATTTTATATTAAAACTTTAAAGATTTCATGTCTAATTTCATGGTTAACATTAAAAAGTTTGATTTTAAAATGGCACATAAATTGGGACAAACAAAGTAATAATTTTCACGGCATCTTCTTTCACTAGAGGTATTATCTTTAATTTCCTTTTCTTAACTGCGTTGTGAGTCATAAATGTATGCACTCCATAATTTGTGAAGATGGTTACTCCTAACTTAATAAGTGAAGACAATTCATTAACCCCAATACATATAGTATATTGGATCAAAAATTTAAAGCAATAGATTCTTGAACAAAAAAGAAAGAAGAAAAATATAAAAAGTAAAATGCTTTTTCATTCTAACTCATGTATCTAATAAATGATAATTTTGCAGGGCACTGTGCATACGGAATTGTTGGAATATCAATGGGCTATAGTTGTGCAAGGCAATTAAAACCAGATGACCAATGCAAGGATGCAGCATATGGATTTGCTGGAAAATGGAGTAACATGGGAAAGTTCATTCTGATTATTGTCATGTTTTTCGGAAGGCTGAAGCAGTACAGTAAAAGAGGTGGCAAGGGTTGGAAAGTATTATAACATCTAAATGAGCACTTTAGCTTATCATCTATGCAGAACTGTGTGTGTCAAAAAATAAAAAATAGTAACAAGAACCTAGCTCGTAATGCAACTTATTTTGACGTCACCCTTTTGCTTTTCGTTTCTTTCATGCATTAATAGTGTATAAACTGTTAGAAACCGGCAGATACTGTTTTTTTAATGTTTATTTATAAATAATCTGAAATCGGGTTGTTACGATCCAAAATCTCACCTAGTCGCGATGACACCTAACTCCAACATGCTAGGTAAGCCAAAAAATAAATAACATAACTCGAATAAAGATCATTAATAATCAATAAGTAAAATGGCATAAATTCATACAACTATCCTAAAGACTGGTAGTACAAGTCATGAGCCACTAAGATATAGATTTACAACGCTGGTATAAAGAAAATACAATATATGTGTAACGACCCGACCGGTCGTTTTGAGCATTTGCGCTTCGCTCGGTAGTTTACGGGCATGAGTAGCTCCGTATGATGTATTATGACTTACGTGAACCGTCAGTTTTGATTTTCAGGTTATTCAGAATAAAATTGGAAGAATGAATTTCATTGTTGAAGCTTTAAATTGGGAGAGTTGACAAAGTTTGACTTTTGTGAATTTGATCCCAGAACGGAGTTTTGATGATTCTAGTAGGTCTGGACGGTGATTTTGGATTGGGCGTATGCCTGGATTTGAAATTGGATGCTTCTTGAAGGTTTCGGCACAAATTGGCGAAAATTAAAAATTTGAAAGTTTGGAAAGTTCAAAAGTTTGGTCGAGAGTTGAATTTGTGGATATCGAGATCGGATTGTGGTTCTGGGAGTTGGAATAGTTTCGTTATGTCATTTGGGAATTGTGTGCAAAATTTGAGGTCAATCGGACGTGATTTGATAAGTTTCGGTATCGGGTGTGAAGTTAAAGTTTCAAAATTCATTGATGTTGGATTTAAGAGTGATACGTTGTTTCGATGTTGTTATGTGTTTTTTGAGGCCTAGAGTACGTCCGTATTATATTAAGGGACTTGTTGGTATATTTGGACGAGGTCCCAAGTGGATCAGGTGAGTTTCAGACGAGGTCTGGATCATTTTCATTTAATGTTGCATTGACGAAGATTTCTAGTTCTGGTGTAACCGCACCTGCGGAGTGTTAGGCGAAAGTGCGGAGCCGCAAAAGCGGCAGTGTCATCGTAGAAGCGTGAAGGGGAGCTGGGCGTGAGGATCGTAGGTGCGAGTGCTTGGACGCATCTGCGCAACCGCATATGCGGTTCAGGTGCGCAGAAGCGTGATCGCAGAAGCGACTTAAAGACTGCATGTGCGAGGGATTGCTGGGTAAGGATCTCTTCGCAAAAGCGAAGTTTTACCGCAAAAGCGGTGGGATGCGACGAATTGTCTGCAAATGCGGAATCGCTGGGCAAAATGTTATAAGTTCCAGGGTTGGTCATTTTTATCACATATTAAGCTATGGACTTCGGAATGGAGCGATTTTCATCACAAGGATTGGGGGTAAGTGTACTACCCTCGATTTTGATTACATTTCATGAATCTATTTTCATTTCTAGAAATATAGTTGATGAATTTAATGAGGAAATTAGAGGTTTTGTCAAAAACTTCATAAACCGAATTTTTGAGTTTTGAACACCGATTTGGAGTCGGATTTGAGTGAAACTAGTATGGTTGGACTCATAGTTGAATGGGTTGACAGATTTAGAGAGTTTTGTCAGGTTTTTCGAGGTGCGGACTCGGGTTGGGCTTTTGGCCTATTTTTGGCTTTTGATTCAAGATTTGATCTTTTTCGATCGGGATTGGTTCCTTTAGCATCGTTTGATGTACCTGAGTTGTTTTTGGTATGTTTTGTGTCGCTAGGAGGTCGGAACGCGCGATATGACATTTTTGGAGCATTGCTAGGCTTGCTCGGTATTGGAATTTATATTCTTCGAGGTAAGTAACATTTCTAAACTTAGTGTTGAGGGTACGAAATCCCGAATTGCGTGTTATGTGATTAATATTGAAGTGTCACACATGCTAGGTGACGGGCGTGTGGGCATGTACCGTGTAAGTTGTGACATTGTTATTTTTCTTGGTATTGCGTACTTACCTTATCTTACTTGTGACCATGAGATTCCTACGTACTTGAGCTATTGAGTTGTGATACATGTTAGAAACCATTAGGATAGGGCTGCACGCCGCAACATGTTATATTGATTATATTTTTTTGGGATCGGGCTGTACGCCACAACGATATAGCGCTTGGGCTGAAAGAGCCCCTCTGGAGTTTGCACACACCCCCAGTGAGCGCAGTTGATTATATATATATATATATATATATATATATATATATATATATATATATATATATATAT
>ML378678.1:402-11983 GCA_005239525.1 Nicotiana knightiana
GCTCAAGATTTCATCAATTTGTTGAGTAGTCTTGTTGGGTGGATGAAACTTGTTCACGAACTTCTTAACTAACTCCTGGTAATGGAATTGATGGGGAGTGAGTTTAGCCAAGTCTGGGCAGCGCCAGTCACTGAGAATGGAAACAACAATAGTTTTATTGCCTCTTGAGTGACGTTTGGATGCCTCTGTGTTTTGCAAATTGACAGGATGTTTTTCAAATGCTGCTGGGGGTCTTCGATGTATGACCCTGAGAATAGTCCCTTGTTCTGCAATAAGTACAGCATATTATTTGTTATCTGGAAGGACTCGGCCTGTATCTGAGGGACCAGTATCGCAGTGGCCAAATTCTCAGCTGTGGGTTTTGCCCAGTCATATAAAGGAGTCGCTGCCCCTATTTGAGCGACTGGGTCTACCACATCATCCCCATTATTGTTCCTGTTGTTTGGATCTTCCATGTCGGGTTCAATTTGTTCAATTGGTGGTTGTTGTTTGCTTTTCCGGTTGGTCCGATTTAGGGCCTTGAAAACTTTCTCGGGGTCTGATCAGGCTTCGACTACTTCATCAGTTCTCGATGAGTTTCTAGGCATGTACCTGCAACACGTTAGCAAACGTTAAACTTTCAATGTATAAACGAAAATTTGAAGAAAATTGACAATTTTTCAGAATTTTGTATTTCTTCCAACTCAATTAATAACACCGCTAATTCCCCGGCAACGGCGCCAAAATTTGATCACGCTCAACTATGTCTAATAAAAGACTAAACGGGTGTTGCAAATATAAACCGGGGTATTATGCGCAGAGTCGATCCCGCAGGGAATTAAAGTATCAATCAAGTCTTTAGAATATGCAACTTTTACTCAATCAATTCTCTCAAGACTTTTTGAATATAAATTGGTGATGTTTTACTAATTCTACTGACAATAATAATAATTAACAATTACTAACAATGTGTTGTAAACAATTATGATAAAGGTCTAAGGTTATGGTTTCCCCCGTCGGTGAACTTCCTTCTCGGATACTTCTTATAGTTTGATTAGTTGTCTCTATCAATCATGAACACTCTATCTACCATAAATCTCTCTCAAGTAATTATGATAATTTACTAGACGCACTCTCTCAAGTTACGCTAGCTAGATTGCATTACAGTTCACTTTAGATTGCACCCGAAGTATCGTTATTTCTAATCCAACTTCTAAACCCTCGGTTATGACTTTCGTCTATACTCCGGGAGTGGTGTTGTTCAAACAATAACCTAAATATGCACTCTCTCTCAAGTAGAGACATACTAAATAGGCGCAGCTAATTGATGGCCATTCAATTAACTACAACAAGAACGTAGTTGAACAAATAGAGATGAACAATCAACCAAACTATATTAATATCACCATAAGTTTATCCCCCAACGGGTTCCACCAAAACCCTAGATTAAGAAAATTAGCTACTCATATTCATAAGAATCAATTCTAAAATAACTTGTATAATTGAATTACAGAGTAATGAAATAAGGAGATAAAAATCAGTGTTTCTGCTTTGCTGAGTAGTAATCCACAAGCTTTTTCTTCACTTTAATGGCTTCCCCCTTTCTGTGTTTTTGAGTCTATATATATGTTTGGGATATACCCTAAACGTGTATGAGACTTCTATTTCAACCGGGAAACACTTAAAACTCTTCAAAACTCGGATTTGACCGGATCAAGGGTCAGGCGTTACAAGCCAAACGCCTGGATAACGCCTGGCCAGGCCTGGCGTTTGGGCTCTGGCGCCTGGATAACGCCTAGCTAGGCCTGGCGTTTGGGCTCTGGCATCTGGCTAACGCCTGGCCTCACCAGGCTTTATAGCCCAAACGCCCGGCTATAGTCCGGTGCACTCCTCTTCGCCTCTTGAGCGTATTTTCGACGTTTATGCATCCATTTAGCTCGGCTTCCATCTCCAATTCACCTACACATGAAATAGACTCCATTATGCACATACAAAGTGTATTTTTACCATTAACGCACATAAATGTAAGACATATAACGTGTTAAACCATGAATTCTATCCACACATCAAGCGACTACAGAAAAATTGGAACATAACTCACTGGAAACGATACTACTGCTAAGGTACGACCCCATTCATTTCTTTTCTTTACATATTGGACTAACACTTGCAGGTAACGGTCAAGGGATGATACAAATTTTAGGCCTGAAAGGCACGCGTTGCATTCTTTTTCCCTTGAACCGGTTTTGTCCCAAATGGGTTTTTCGGCAAGGTTTTTAACGAGGCAATAGTGGATCGTCCTAACTTATAATTAAAGACCGCCTATGAACCGGTGTCAAAGATCACGTCAACAGTAACTGAGGCTTCTCTAAAAGTTCGGCCTTGAATACTGGGGGGCATCACCCTTGGACAATGATTTTAGCAAGAAAAGAAACTTTAAGCTCGAAAAACCTAGGCTCGGTGGATAGGATTTACTGTAAGGGCCAAACGGCCAACTGAACCGTGCCCACATAGATCACTTAAGCTGTAATATGAAGCTTGTACACATTTTTAACCTTGTATATTACGCACTGAAATGAAAGAAAGTTTCTACCTTGCGGATAATATTTTATACCTTAAAAATTTCTACATTCGATCCCCTAAATATATCGAGCCCAAGGGCCACATCTATCCGGGTTCAAGGGATCACTCTCACTCGGGGACTGTCATCCGAAGACAAGCTCGATAAGGATAAATCGAAGTAAGAGTTATGGTGTAGTATGACCTACCAAGATGCAGTAAAGTCATATAGATGGATAAACAGGGCTATGAAATAAGATATAGCAATATTCGAAAGTTCGACAAAGTACCGAGCGAAGAACTTCAGTATACCTATAGATGCATAGAGTTACATCTTATCAAGCTCTGTATATGTTTACAAAGGGAGGCCTGGAGATTGGCTAAAAGCTAGAGGAAAAAGGAGAGAAGAATCGGACAGGCGCATTTACAAGGTCAGATTCGTACAGGTTGCATGATAGAAGGTAGCAACAATACAAGATTGGGACTATTCCGACCATGAGTCATGGTGTGATAAAGAGGACTAAAGGGGAGAATTCCTTGGCCTTTGGATTTATTCTCATAACAGTTGTCGGAATAGCAATGAGAGTACGAAATTATTTAGAAGACATAGGTTATGAAAATGATAAGTGCATCAGTCAACATTCGAGGACGAATGTTCCAAAGGGGGGAATGATGTTACACCCCCTGTTTTCGTACGTGAAAGTAAGCCATAAGTAAATTGATGGAAGCTAGGAAAAATGAGATGTTTCATCAAAGTTTCGTTGTAAGCTAATCAAAGTGAGATCGGGAATGAGATTATTTTGAAATTATAAGCATTATGCCATTTCAAACAAGTGATTAGTAAATTCGTGAAGGTAAGAGGGCAAGCAAATCGAAGAAAATAAATTTTGTCGAAGGTTGTCATTTTGAGATTAAATACGGTCCAACCTATTATACCCCGTATTTATGGACTAGTGTCATACAAGGTACCACATGACCATGATAGTATGATGCATAAGGTGAATTAAAAATGAGTAATATTTTAAGTAATTTGAGATAATTCTTAATTATGTGGATAATTGGTTAATTATTGATTTAATGGAAGATTAACCATGTAATTAAGGATTTGTGGATAATTAATAGGTGGGGACAAAGCCTCCCACGTGGCAGAAAGTGGAGAAGGATCTAATGACTCTTGACTTTGGGCAATTAAATAAGAAGGACATGTGGACAACATTCTTAAGACACCCCTTGCAAACACGTATTTGTCATCCCTACACTTATGGGGACATAGATAAGAAGAGAAAAAAGGTCATTCTATCAAAAGTCTAGTTATAAAAAAGTTTAAAGTTAGAATTGTTATGTGCTTTAAATCCTTGGAGATAATTTTCATATAAGTCGAACTTACGATATTAAGTTTTCTATAAGAAGGAATGAAGTTTCAAGTTTGAAGATGCTTGTAGAGGTTTACTCTTAAAGAGTTTAAACATTGAATTAGTGGGTACGTTCTACCTAATTTAGCGAGTAATGTTGGATATTTATATCAAAATTCATTTTTTTTATGGGGGGGAGGGGGTTACAGAAAGGAAAATCCAAGAACGAAGGTGAGGGGATTTGGAAAATCATATGATAATCCATATTATAATAGCAACGGGATTTTTCGATTCAAAGGGAGTACGGTGCAATCTTTCTCAAGAATATCATACGGATTTCCCCTACCTCGATCTGTCGTTACGTGTTTCGCAATTGATATGTGTTAGAGGGATCGTCAAGAGAATCGGTTTAGGTATGTTAAGGCTATCCCTTCTTTCTTTTGGCATGATCTATACGATACAAACGAAACGAGCAAATACACAACTTCCATAAATGACTCTATTCATAGAAATGCTAGAGATGCTTATGTTCTTATTCCTCATATGTCTTATTATTCTATCATTTGTTCATGGGTCTAAGAAAAATACGTAAGTTGATAAATTTTATTCAGGATATTAATCATAGGCATAATGGTCTTATGACATTCTGAAAGATCTTATTGACGTACTTCTCATGCATTGCATTCATTTATACATGTACATTGATCCATGAACAGATGGTGTTATATACGCGTATATATGTATATTTATATGTATATGGGATATGGGAAAAGGTTACGACATTATATACGCACCACTACCTGATCAACTGGTATATGTTTATGATTTGCCCACAGTGGCCGAGATGATATGATAGGATGCCTCAGAGGCTTGATGATATTATGAATGCATATACCCATGCATGGTATGACATTTATACACATATGCATGACCTTATAATATTAAATGATTCACAGAGCTATTCAAATATTCATGTTGAGTCTTTTACTCCATGTTTCTCTCATGTCTATTGTTTACTGATTTTCATTCCTTTCATACTCGGTACATTATTTGTACTGACGTACCTTTTTCTTGGGGACATTGCGTTTCATGCCCGTAGGTCCTGATAGATAGGTTGAGAGTCCTCCAATTAGGCTATCAGCTCAGCGGAAGATGTTGGTGCGCTCCATTTGCTCCAGAGTTGCTTATTTGGTTAGTATGATTTAGACATGTATCGATTGGTATGTCGGGCCCTGTCCCGCCTTGGTGACGTTTATGTACTCTTAGAGTCTTGTATACATATGCCACGTATATAAGAGATTGTATGGCCTTGTCGGCCTATGTTCAGTGTATGACTAATATTTTGGCCTCATAGGCCCGTACGTCATATGTATAAGTCAGTATATCAGGTTGGAGCATTTTATGTCGAGTGTTCTCTAATATTTTATTCTTGTTACCTCACAACCCTTTTGTCCCATTTACCCATGCTAATGTAATGAGAAATATACGTTACGTTGGTGCTCGTTTGAGTAAAGGGCACTAGGTGCCCGTCGCGGCCCATCGGTTTGGGTCGTGATAGGCAGTTCCCAAAATTTAAAGGCTATAGCCATCTCCATTCGGGGACTGTTATCTTAGGCAAGCCTGGATAACTCGGGGTAACGAGGCCACTAGGCAATAATCGAACTTAAAAGTCTATGACCGTCCTAGAACTGCTCGGAGACATCTGAGATCCGTAACCAAAACATAAGGCCTTCAAAGTTTCTAAACCGGTTTGAAGGCTACCCTCAGCAAAATTATAAAAAAATTCTAAGTGAACATTTCGAGGAAAGCTTCTAGTCCTCCCAAGCCCCCTCACGAGCCTTAAGCAAAATAGTCTCGAAAACGAACAATGTTTGAACCTCTGAATAAGACCTAATTATTACAGGCTAAGGCATCCAAAATCTTTGAAATCATAAAGAAAAAAGAAAAAATAATCAAGCTTGAAAATTGCTAAATCAAGCTTGTATACGCAAATTTTTACAAAGGCCAAATGGACTCAACAAAATACAAAAAGTACAAAAGCAAAAAATTACAAGGCACCTAAGAAGCCTAATCCTCACCGGAGCCCGCTTCATCATCGGGGCTGTCCGAATCTTCCCCGTCCTCGAATCCGTCCGAACCCTCAGAATCTTCCTCATCCTCGGGGTATACCAACTTCTTAGCCTCGGCCTCGAGCCTCTTAACATTTTCAAGTTCGGCCGATAAATCGAACCCCCAGGCATGAACCTCCTCGAGAGCCTCCCTCCGAGACTGCAACTTCACATGATCGACTATGGCCTTTAGGCGTTCCTGAGCTGACTCAGTTTCATCTTTGTACTAGTCCACCATACCATCGGCATCGGCCTTGGGTATTTCAGCCACTGACTTGGCTGCTTTAAGCTCATTGGCGAGGGTCTCCCGATCGGCAACAACCGAGCTCAGTTGAGACTCGAGCTCCTCGATTTTCTGGGACCGTGCCTCTGCCTTCTCCTTTACCAATAGAAGTTGGGCCTCCGCTGAGACCAATTTCTACCGGGTTGTTTCCTTCTCCGAGGACAGACAATCCATCTTGCCCTTCCACCCTTCGGCCTCGACTTTGATTACATCCATTTTGGCTCGGAGTTGGTCGATCCGATCAAGCTTCTGTTGTACCTTTGGATTCTGACAGTTAGACACCGTGTCTAGCTCACACTAACTTGAAAAATTTTTACCTGTTCCAACAGGTCGACATGTTCTTTATAAGCCGCATCCAACTCGGCTCGGAGGCTCTTGATTTCACCCTCACGTTGCTCGCAGAGAATTTTATACATGTTTCTTTTCTCAGCAAGCTCTTTGGCTTTGGCCTAGAGTTGGCTCAACTAATCCCGGTACAGAAGAAAGGTCTCATGGTGGAGCATCGAGGACTGAAAATACGAGGAAAGATATTAGAATTATCAAAAAATTAGTACAAATAAAAGAAGAAAATTGGAACCATCAGGAATTATCAAGAGTTACCCGATTCAGCGCCTGTTGTGCTTTGTTAAACAGGCATGGCGCATCTACCTTATTCATTTTGTCCTAGTCTTCTTCAGTCACCAGGCACCGGAGGTGACTGGCTATCTTTGCGGGGGCAGAAAGAACTCGGGCATCCTCCGAAACGGTGATGATAATTGCACGCTTCTGACCAGGATCCGCACTCGGGGCACTGAACCGGTTGACTGGTCTCGGGCTCGAGTTAGGCCCACCTTCCCTCGAGGACTAACTTTTCCTCGGTATCTCTAAGTCACCTAACACAGTGGCGTCCTCCGTGGAGGTAGAATCCACGCCATCAAAAAAATAATTAAGGGGATCGTCCACTCCGTGGGCCCCCTCGTTGGGTCGTTCTTTCACCGTTTGGCCCTCGTTGTACATAGAATTGGTAAAGGAGGGTGACTCGGTGATGTCTATCACACCAAGTACCTTCTTCACGACACTACCCGTATCCCGAGAATCCTCAGCCCCGGACTCCTCCTCGACCTCCCTGGCCTAAGTTAGATCAGCCTCACGAGTCTCTAGTTCAGTAGCCCCCTGCTCTTCGAGGGGTGACCGCTCGCAGGCTACAAAAACAAAAGTCTCTTCCCCCTCGGACTCGTCCCTAAGCCGATAAAGCAAATTCCGAAGCTGGTGCTCGGGAGCTGGTGTTTTCCTTTAGCTTGCGCACCAGCCTTCTCCTTGTTTTCTTTTTCTCCGAGCTCGGGGAACTCGGAGCCCTCCTCTTTTTCCTCTCTCCGGCTTGTCCCGGAGTAGGAGACTCAACATGCAATTCCTCGTCCCAGACCGAAGGCCTAAGCTCGACGTTCTTAGGCAAACCTACAAAAGAAAGTAAAGGAGATAAGGACATGATGTTAGAAGAAAAAGTTCAATACGACTTGTTTCGGAAAAAAGCCTTACCATGGGAACGGGCCTCCCAACAACCTTTTGAAAGTTTGCGACATGAGCGCCCGGAGTAGGGAATCTGTGACACAATGCCCTCGACCCACTCCTTGAGTTGAGGGATAGCATTCGGAACTCGAGCAAGGGCTACAACATGACAAGAACCAATAAGAAAAGGGAAGATAAGTCATAAAATCAACGCTTAAAGGGTATACTTACATGATCCGTTCCACATTTCGGGGAACGGCCTCCACTCGGCAGGCACTAGGTTGACGGTCCTCACTCGAACAAAACGTCCATGCCAACTCCGATCCTGATCCTCGTCAATGCTCGAGAACGAGGCTTTGCTGGCCCGGTACTAGCTTTATCAGTCCCCCTCCCCCCTGGAAGATTCGGGGACTATATATGCGAAGTAAATAATCGATGGTGAACGAGCACCAATTGATTTTGTTCACAAAAAATAGGAGGAGGATCACAATCCTTCATAGTGATGGATGAATCTGGCCAAGGCACACTTATACCTCCTGCAGAAGTCTAAGATGATCCTGTCTACCCGACCCAATGTAAAGGGATACGTTTAAACACTTAGATATCCCTCTACATGTGTGGTAATGGCTCTTCGTTGTCAGGGACCACTATGTCTTTGTCGGCTCAGTTGCAGTCTTTTCGAACCGTGGGGAGGACCTCTTCAGTAATTGAGCAAATGTATCTCGAGGCCTCCTCACACTGGCCTTGTACAGAAGAATTCTTCTCAACCTTAAAGTCATCGGTGACTTAAACAACCACCGGAAATGAACATCTTCAAGGGGGGCTCTTCCGCCGATTCATCAACAACTGTATCAGGGTCGGTGTCCTCGACCTCAGTGGTCGGTCACGAGGAAGAAGGAGCATCATTCTAAGGAACATATTTGGAGGTTTTTGCAATTGTTATGGAAGAAAAGGCTTGGAAAAGAAGGAGAAAGAGTGAAAGTTGAAAGATCAGACTTGTTGGCTTGAGTAGGAGATGAGTAAAAGTTTTTGCAAAGTACTGAAGAACCTTGGGTAACGAGGGTAAAAACACTAGAGAATATTGAAATCCTGAAGGTACGAAGGTAGAAGATTTGGTGTAAAGTGAAAAATGGATAGAAGAGGGGGTATTTATAGGAGTTCAGTGACGTTTCGCGTCCAGGGATAGCCGATCGGCAGCTATCAAGCAGTTAATGCCATTGTGACATGACTGACGAGACGTTTTGGGTGTTTTGTCGCTTCTGCAGCGATGTGTCGAAGCGAGAATCGGAAGCTCGTGTCGTTTCTCGTCATTTCCTCTCCAAGAAACAAGGGGACTATTTGTATACAGGTAAAATAGGGCTCATGGTACATCCCGGTCTCCGAAAAAATAAGTCAAGCTCGAGATATGATGATAGGGGAACGAAATTGAGGTAAAAGTCTCATCGAGTCAGAATTCGGGGGTATGACGCCGGCCCTCGAGAATTTCGGGGTCACAGTTTGGAATCGGTCCTAGCTTTGAACGATTTCGATGAACATTGTCGGGCAATCAAGCACGGCCAACAAAAGGCCTTAATATCCATGACCGGCCAGATATTACGGCGGGGATCTCGGCACATATCGATGTAGAACCGGCAATCAATTAAACAGAAGATTTTTTTTACCTTTTATAGAGTAATACTAAGAGTAGAATTCCCCTACTATATAAAAGGGAGTCTGATAATTCATTAAGTACATTGGAACACGCATTCTAAAGCAATATATTATTATTTTCTCTGTTATTAGCTCTATCTCTCTCTATTGTTCATCAGTGCTGACTATAGCAAGCCCGGATCGAGGGTGAATATTTCACTAAGGCTGGAACTATCTTCCTTTGTATCAAGTTAGTCCTTGTATCCTTAAAATTACTTACAAATTCAATTGTTATCCGATTTTGAGGATAAACAAACAGGAATGGCAAGGAAGTTAAAGCCTGTTTCCACAACTTTTTCAACATTGGCTAGTTTACTTTTCTAACTGAGAACTACAAATCTTTGTTCCTGCAAAAGGGCATTCTCATTTCAAGTAGTCAATATTTCCGTTGTAATTTACTTTCTGGAGGGAAAATATTACTTACGGTAATTTGTAAAATAGTGGCCGAAGCGAGATAGGAAACAGGCACAAGTAATTAAGATGTGTCAGGGCCTTATGATTAGTAAAATAGTATAAGCTTTTTGATGCCATAAAGTGTGAATTAATTAGCAATAATCTTTATAATATAGTCACATAATAGTAATCAATACAGAGAAAGCAGTGGGCCAAACTTTTTCCAAATAAAACAAAGAAGCAAAGCATGGAGTTTGGCCACTTTATTAATTTGGACAAAAGAGACCTACATTTGCAAGTGAAACTGCTTTCATCAATGCAAACACATAATTGTTCACCAAATTCCATTATTCAAAAAGAGTAAATCTCAGATATTAAACACACAAACACAAGTATTGTTGTGCTAATTTTAATTATGAATACTAATAAACAATGCACCACTATGGCCTATGTTTTTTGAAACTTATTAAAAGTACATTTTGTTACAAGCTGTAGGGTGGCAAATCGGCAGCGGCGGATGTGAGCAGGTCGAAAACAAGTAATGCAAAAAAAAGAATGGATGAATTATCCTACTCGACCCATATTTTAATACGGATAATGGATTAACCGACGGATAATATGGATATGACTTCTTGAATATGATCAATTTTGGGAAAATTTCTAGTCTCCCAAACTTGAGAAAGCCCCAATTTGAGGCTTTACAAATGTAAATGTTATACCCATTAGTTATCCGTTTTCTAAGTGGATAATATGATTCTTATCCATGTTTGACCCATTTTTAAAAAGTTCATTATCCAACTCATTTTTTAATGATTAATATGGGTGGATAACTATTTTCTTTGAACCATTTTGTCACCCCTAGCTACAAGTGACGCATTCGTGTATTTCATACGTACAAATATCTGAATTTGGAAAACATTTATGCAACATAAGGAATATTCATGTTTGTCACAACTTTATCTAATGGAAAGTTATATATTCCATGTACCTCTCTAGGGAAAAGAAAAAAAAGGGAAATGGATGTACACATCCTTTTCAAATGTTACCAAAAGAAGCTAATATCCAAAAGATATTTATTTTATTGATCAAAAGTAGAGAGTAAATTTCTAATTAGTATTTCCAACTCCTCTAGATATAGAAATTAAAAAAGATACAAAATGATGAATAGTACCACACCTTTTAAATGGTTAGAGAAAAAGTAGTATTACATCATTATAAGTCATCTCCTTTTCTCCTCGCTCGTAGTTGGTGGTTGCTACTATTTTAAGAAGGATCTTAGAGTACAATTTATAATTTTTACGCTATCATGTACTAACTAATTAATTTTTATTATAAATATTTTTTTTTAATTATCTTGTACATGACTTGATTGTGTACCATAAAACTTAATAAATTCAAGAACAATAGTGCCATTTGAGCCCTTTTACCACACCTTCATTCACCTTAAGGCAAGTACTCTTACTATTTGCTTATCTCATGGTGTTTGACATATAGATAACTATGTGCATGCATATTAAAGAATGATAAGAGGATATGAAATATGATTTAGTATTGTTAGGTATTACTCCACAACTGAGATGACATCAAATGGGATTGTGAAGCTTAGGAATCTATTCACAGTACGGCTGTCAATGTCTAAACATCTTTTTCTTAGGACTCTTTTTATTTTAAGATAATTATTATTGCTTTGTATTTTGGTATATTCAGCTAGAACCAATTTTACCCCCCCCCCC
>ML378678.1:12001-36818 GCA_005239525.1 Nicotiana knightiana
CCCACACACACACAAAAAAAAAAATACTAACCTTTTGCTTTCTCGTGTCATACTACACGCAACTATTAATTAATAATTATCCATTTGGCTTGCGATGGCTATTTGGCTTTCACGAGATCAATATACATATTATGTGCATACACATTAGAATCTAAGTTTAATCAAAATCCTATGAACGAAAAATGCTAAAAAAAAACAAAACTCAAGACAATATAGTATTATCACTTCTGTGTTAAAACTAGAAAATCAGAAGAACTGTTAGAAGAAACAGAAAAATATATAAACGATAAGAAATATTCCGAGTCCACAATTTTCTTGTGTGTCCTTAAGGAATTTTAACCCCCTCACAAGTTGCCAAGGTAATGGATTTAATCCTCCCAGGATGTATGGAATAACCTTCCTGCAACAGTGGCAATACAAACTGTAGGATACCAACAAACTCAAAGAACGGAGCAAACTCACACTTACGAATTTGAGAGAGAGAGACTGCGAAGTAGAGTGCAGTATTCAGAATGAAATTCTCGATTTTTTCAGTCATTGGAAAAAGAAGTCATGATGTCTGTTCAGGAAAAAATGTCTGTTCAGGAAGAAAAACAACGTTCAGCAAAAGCAACATTTTTTGTTAATAAACTGACTGACATATAATTAATTATTAAATAATTAATTAAATAAACTTTGTCCAAAAAATAATCTTATCGATCATTTTCCAAAGTCGAAGCCGAGCAAGCGAGCGACGACGGCGCGAGGATACATCATCTTCAACTCCTTTTAAGAGCTCTAAGAAGTGATCATATATTTATACACACAAGTGTAGTTGTCTTTCACCAATGTGGTACAAAGTTCATGACAAAAGCTCACTTGATTCAAATTTTCATTTCCCTCCATTTTATTTCCCACCATTTCCCAATTCACACTCTTAAACTTTTAAGCCCAATGCTTAAAGTCCAACATATAATTTATACTCGAAAAAAATAACGACTATAATGGATCGGATTTTAAATCTAACTTAACCGTAAAAACTGGCTTATGAACCAATGATTGCTATAAATATTATAAGAAGGCCCCAAACATATTTTCTCAACTGATGTGGGACGTGATAATACCAAACCTCTAAATAATTTGAATTATATCTCCTCTATTAGCAATTTTGCAGAGGAAATATGTAAAATCAATATATATTGCTTGGTATGGAAATTGTCTTGATGCAGTTTGGAGAGAAGACAAATGGCCGACAATTAGATTGGAAGTAGATGGAGAAAAAGGGCCCCAAATGCAAAGGAGTTAGTGCTGTCCTAGGCAGAGGCACTGGCCAGATGAAATATCATTAATACATGAAACAACTAACACAACATGATCATATTTTAACGTTAAGCATCATTTCTCGATGAAACATACATCACTACATAACTTACTTTGATTGAGGGAAAAGAATAAATCAAATGGTTTTTTTTCTTGGGAATGATCCAAAAGGAGGTGCTAGTATAATGAAGATAGCAACATGTTAGTTTTTGTCCAATATAATGCTGAAATGAGAGGATACAAAAAAGTTTTGGTCTTGGAGGATTCTTAAAGATTTTGTGTGTGGTTAAGGGTTTGCTTTGTCTAATCAAAGTAAAGAATTGGGACCCAAAGTCTCTCAACTCATGTTAGATTTCTTTGTCTGTGTATCTATGTATGTGCGAAAAGAGGACGAAAGAACACATTGAAAAAGAAAGCAGCTTCTTTGCCTTTTTTTTTCCAAATACATAATCCACATCCTTTTTATTTCACGTACAACAACAATAACATACATAGTAAAATTTCACAAGTGGAATCACGTATTGGAGTTGTAAAATTAGCCTCTTACACTTGCATAATTGTATCAAGGTAGACTGTTAACTTTAAACTCCCTTTGAATGCGACCCTTTCCCGAATCCTGCGTGAACTGATATTTCATGTACCATAATCTATTTATTATCTTCTCCTTACTTTCGGCTTTTAGTCTACTCCAAAAGCTGCTTTCAGTAAAAATACACATGTCTATTTATAGCATCATCAATATCTTCATTCATGGGATACACGAATATGAATGCTTTGACAAAAAGTATACTCCAAAGGCTTAATGACTAAATTCATTGGTCTATATTATCGTATAATGAAATATTTGACATTTGAAAATGACACAAATTTTGATTACTAATGTATCTATATGACCGTTTTTTAGTACACACACGTTTGGGTAAAAAGAAAAGAAAAAAAGTTAGACATGTTATAAAATATTAAATTGTGATGGATGTCCATAACCACCAAAGGAATAGTATCACTACTCTTCTTCATTATCTCTATAACTCCCGCTACTCCAATACTTATGGAGTTGTAACTTCCATACCTCCATAACTTCCCCATGATCTTCCTCCATGATCTCAAATGCTTAATGTCATATTTATGACATTCTTTTGTATACCTCTATATAATATTATAAATAGAGGATAGGAAGTGATATTGTAAACAATTGAAATACTTGAATACATGAAAGAAATAAGAATCTCTCTTCTCTTTCTCTATATATCTCTTATCCATTTTCTTGTTTTATGTTATTTCTTTGAGCTTAGTTTCTTAACATGTTATCAGCACAGAGCTCTAACCAAGTGGGAAATATAACTTAATTTGCCGATGGAATTATAAATGGCCGACAACCTTGAATCAATTTGGTTGAGCCTGTAAAAATCTGGGCATTTCGTATGCCATATCAATGTTGTGTTTGCTTCTGTTATATAGGGAATATCATTTTTCAGTTGCCATGAATTCTGCAATTAACTTATGTTAATATTTAAGATTTTATTTAATTTGTGTTACTTAACAATTTAGTTTTATTTGTACAGATGTATACATATGGAGTACCTACTTTCGAGTGACAAACAAGAGCATACTACGATGCCTTGACATCATCTCTCATATGTATTGCTCCAATAATTTGCAAGCCAAGATTATAGAACTGTTAACTATTGAGAAGGTTTCTAATTAATCTTAAAAAATAATAAGAATTTAAATTTATATTGTGGTCAAAATAAATTTTGTATAACTAAGATATTTTTTATTCCCTATATATTTGAACATGTGGTTGTTCATGAAAAAGATCAATGTGAACTTTAATTAAAGTTTGGGCAAAAATAACTGATTATTAGAAAGTAGTTGCCACGACCCAATTTCGGAGTCGTGATGGCGCATGTCGTGGAACCAGGCAAGCCGCTCTTTTTAACTAAGCTAAATTCAATTTCTCGTAAAAATACAATTTTAAACGAATTTATTGATAATACTAAGAATTTGAAGTTTAAAAATAATGTTTGAAAATTAATTTAAAACCTCCAACCCCGGATCCGGTGTCACCCAGTCATGAGCTACTATAACATAAAGCAAAAGAAAAGGAGAAATGGACAACATTGTCTCAAAATAAAGAACAACAGGTAGAATAAGAAAGAGAAGACGAGGTCCCGATCGCCAGCTGCTACCTCGACAACTCCAATGAAAACTCTGACAACTGCTCAATATCTACTATCGGGTCCTGGTGTACCTAGATCTGCACACAAGGTGCAGGGGGTAACGTGAGTACACCAACTCAGAAGTAACGAACCCAAACTATGGGCTGAGAAGTAGTGACGGACAAAACCTCAAAATTTTACAATAACAATATACAGAATTTAGACATGCTAACAGTTTATTAGGATGAGTAAATATGCCAGTATACTCTACATGTCATCATAAAATATATGTATAAAACCAGTGTGGATATGCACATAGTACTCACAGCTCTCTCACAGAAGTCCACTTAGTACTATATATGGCTCTCAGGCCCAGGGAAGTTCCATCCCGGAATATGCATAAACACCGGTGACCGTAGTCACTCCGCACTGAGAAAAAAGGCCAATCCAGCCCCACGGAGAAAGTCCATCTCCGGAATACAACACCCGGACAAGATCCATGCCCAAGGACGATCTATCCCTCACATAACATCCACTTCAGACAAGATCCATGTCCAGGGAAGATCCATCCCTCACATCAATACGCTCACTGGAGGTGTAAAGACTCCGGAGGGGCCCTAGTGGCCCAACCTCCATATCAAGCCAACGAAGGCATGATTTAATATCGTTACGGCGTGCAGTCCAATCTCATAATTGTCTCAATAACAGGCTCTCGGCCTTACTTAGTCATTACTCTTCAGCCTCACTCACATGGATCACAGATGCATCCATCAGCCCGAAACAATGATAAGTATGCATATAATTAAAAATACTGCGACTGAGATATAAAGTGATATGCTATAACGGGACTGAGTATATGAAATTAAATAATCACAAAATGAGACAGTAATATACGATCACTCGGGTCTCAGCATTTTTGGCGTGAAGCCTAGCATTTATACTTAACATGATTTCTAACAGGTTCACAATTACCACATTAACAGAAGTACAGATATCATCAGGAATAATCACTAAGCAGTGCCATGGGATAAGTCAGGCTACAAATACTCGGTGCATGCCCGCACGCCCATCACTTGGCATGTGCGTCACCTCAACAATAGTCATAAATTATTTAGCTCGGGGTTTCGAACCCTCAGAACCAAGTTTGGAAACGTTACTTACCTCAAAACTGGCTAAAATACTATTCCGCAGTGCCTTTACCTCGAAATCCGGCCTCTGAGTGCTCCAAATCTACCAAGTTCAGATTTTTATCATCAAATTATGCTTATGGAATGAATTCCAATTGAAAAGTACCAAATTTAGCTCAAAACCCGAAATTCGTCAAAACCCGACCCCCGGGCCCGCATCTGGGAACCCGACAAATTTTATACCAAAATGTTCTTCATCATCCCACGAGTCCGTACATATAAAGAACACTAAAATCGGAGTTCGTTTGACCCCTCAAACCAATCCCTAAAGGTCTCATAATCTCAAGCCCTAAACCCACCTTTTTCTACTGATTTTCATGAATTAAATGCTGAGATTGTGTTCTATAATCACCCATAAACGAGTTTTAATGATCAAAACACTGACCTCTATGAAGAACACTGATTTCCCTCTTCAAAAATTGCCCCCAAAGCTCTCTATCCGTACAAATAATGGTGTTAAAAGGTCTAATGGTCGCGGAGGGTATTAATTTATACTTTCTGCCCAGGGGTTACGCACTTGCGGCCAATGTCTCGCACCTGCGGGACCGCACCTGCGGTCAAAACAACCGCACCTGCGACTTTTCACTAAATTGCCTATCTCCGCACCTGCGACTCACATTCCGTACCTGCGACTTCGCAGGTGCGGCCCACTATCCGCATCTGCGATCTCTTCCCTGGCTGGCCAAGTCTCGCACCTGGGGAGCCTCCTTCCGCTCCTGCGGGCCCGCACCTGCGATGACCCATTCGCAGGTGCGGTTACACCAGCACCAGCAACTTCAGCAGCAACACAAACACTCCAAACTCCCCGTTAACCACTCAAAACCATCCCGAGCCCCTCGGGACCCCAACCAAACATACCAACACCTCATATATGATCATTCAAACTTAGTTGCACTCCCGAAACACTAAAAATAACNCATCCAAAACAACTCTGTTTGACCTGAAATTTTGCAGACATATCAAAAATGACATTACGAACCTGTTCCAACTTCCAGAATTCCATTCCGACCCTGATAGCCTATTTTCCATTGCCGACCGGAAATAACCAAAAGCTAACTTTCGCTAATTCAAGCCTAATTCTACACCGGACATCACAAAAATATTTTGAACACACTCCTAAGTCCCAATTCACCTAACGAAGCTATCCGAGCCATAAAATCCGCATTCCGAGTTCATTTCCCAATAAGTAAACTCTCAGTTAACTTTTCCAACTCTAAGGCTATTTTTAAGGACTAAGTGGATAAACTTTCACTACAACCATTCCGATTTCAAGCCTACCAACTCTAACACATCAATAACAGTATAACCAACCTATGAAAGGTCAAGAATAGTAATTATAATGCAGATTCTACGTAACGATCGACCGGGTCGTTACATTCTCCCCCTCTTAAACAAACGTTCGTCCTCAAACGTGACAAGGGTTGTTTCAAAAGCCATCAACCGCCGAATAACCTTACCATGCACACACCCGGGTCTCCAGACACCCAATAGGTACCACACACAACCGACACACGAGGTCCCTAACAACAACATCCCCCACAAGGGGAGAGCACATGAACAGATGTAACAAAAGATTCACGGGGCGTATCCAGAGAATGGGCTAAATTATGATGAACATGTGAATATGAAAAACCGGAATCAATTAAAAACTGAGCTTTTCGTGACAGACTAAAACAATACCTGGGATCACGGCATCAGAAACCATCTCATCCAGTCTGGCTGAAAATGCATAAAATCGGGCCTGATCACCACCGGATCGACCTTCCCCTCTTGGGCGACCCCTACCTGCCTGACCCCCACCTCTAGCTGCCTGGGCGGGCGGTGCAGCTACTGATTCTGAAACCGCGGGCTGACTCCTCTGCTGATAAGTATCTCTCGCAAGACGAGGGAAAAACCTCTTAATATGGCCCACATCTCCACACTCAAAGCAACCTCTCTCAGAGAATGGCACTGGGGAATGAAGGGAACCCCTAGCACCAGGATAACCACTGGAAGAACCAGGCATAGATGAAATCTGAACTGACGGTGCCCAAGACGAACTCTGAGTTGGCAAGGCACTGAAAGATAGTTGCACCTGATGCGAACTATGAGGATCGTGACCAACTAATCCACCACGATAACCTGAGCGACTTGACTGAGCCTTCCTGAATGGACGGCCTCTGCCGGGCTGAGGCTGCCCCCCTAAAGGAACCCCACCAAAACTCCCAGATCCTCGAGACCTCTTGGACTCCCTCTCGATCCGCTCCTGGCGGCAAACTGACTCAATCTCTCTGGAAATGTCAACCACCTCCTCGAAAGAAGCGCCAGATACCCTCTCCCTACTCAGAACAATCTGAAGCTGATAAGTGAGGCCATCAACGAACCTCCTGATTCTCTCCCTATCCGTGGGAACTAGCCAAATATCATGACGGGCCAACTCGGAGAACCTCATCTCATACTGCGTCACTGTCATGTCCTCCTGGCGCAACTGCTCGAACTCCCTGCGCAGCTCCTCCCTGCGGGACTGTGGTATATACTTCTCCAGGAATAGAATGAAGAACTGACGCCAGGTAAGGGGCGCTGCATCAGCAGGTCTACGCCTCTCATAGGCCTCCCACCAGGCGAGTGTAGCTCCTGCGAATTGGAAGGTAGTAAATGGGACCCCACTAGCCTCCAGTATCCCTGTTGTGCGAAGGATCCTCTGACACTTTTCCAAAAATCCCTAGGCGTCCTCGCCCTCAGTACCACTAAAAATCAGAGACTGGAGTCTACTAAACCTCTCTAACCTGCGATGCTCTTCATCTGCCAAAGCTGGAACCACAAAATCTGGGGCTGGGGCAACCGCCTGGACTGGAACTGTCCCCGGTGTCTGAAGCCCCTGAGTAGCCTGCTTAGGTGTCCGGGCAACTAGAGTCTGAGTTCCTCCCCCGGCCTGAGATGTAGAAGTAGTAGTAAACACGGCGACGGCCTGTGCCAGGCTGGTGCACACCGTCAAAATCTGGGCTAGGGTCTCTTAAAGACCCGAAATCACAGTGGGCACTGCTGGTGCCTGAGCCTCTCCCGCTGGGACCTCAACTGCGGGGACCTGATCATGAGCAGTGAGAGGGTCTACAGGTACTGCCCCGGCTGCTAAGCGGGCTGCACCCCTCCCTCTGCCACGGCCTCGACCTCCAGCTGGTACTGCTGGTGTCTGATCACCACGATCGGTAGTACGAGTCCTCACCATCTGTGAGAAAATTAAAACAACAGAAGTTTAGTTCTAGAATCCAACAGAGTCGCATGACAGAATTCAATAATGTGGGATTCTTCCCAAGGGTTCTGTAGCCTCTCGAAGATAAGTACAGAGTCTCCGTACCGATCCGCAAGACTCTACTAAACCTGCTCATGACTGGTGAGACCTATTTAACCTAGCGCTCTGATACTATCTTGTCACGACACAATTTCGGAGTCGTGATGGCGCCTGTCGTGGAACCAGGCAAGCTGCTCTTTTTAACTATGCTAAATTCAATTTCTCGTAAAAATATAATTTTAAACGAATTTATTGATAATACTAAGAATCTGAAGTTTAAAAACAATGTTTGAAAAACTAAATTCAAAACCTCCAACCCCGGATCCGGTGTCACCCAGTCATGAGCTACTATAACATAAAGCAAAAGAAAAGGAGAAATGGACAACATTGTATCAAAATAAAGAACAACAGGTAGAATAAGAAAGAGAAGACGAGGTCGCGATCGCCAGCTTCTACCTCGACAACTCCAATGAAAACTCTGACAACTGCTCAATATCCACTACCGGGTCCCGGTGTACCTAGATCTACACATAAGGTGCAGGGGATAACGTGAGTACACCAACTCAGAAGTAACAAACCCAAACTATGGGCTGAGAAGTATTGACGGACAAAACCTCAAAATTTTACAATAACAATATACAAAATTTAGACATGCTAACAGTTTATCAGGATGAGTAAATATGCCAGTATACTCTACATGTCATCATAAAATATATGTATGAAAACATTGTGGATATGCACATATTACTCACAACTCTCCCACAGAAGTCCACTTAGTACTATATATGGCTCTCAGGCCCAGGGAAGTTCCATCCCGGAATATGCATAAACACCGGTGACCGTAGTCACCCCGTACTGAGGAAAAAGGCCCAATCCAGCCCCATGGAGAAAGTACATCTCCGGAATACAACACTCGGACACGACCCATGCCCAGGGACGATCCATCCCTCACATAACATCTACTTCGGACAAGATCCATGTCCAGGGAAGATCCATCCCTCACATCAATGCGCTCACTGGGGTGTAAAGACTCCCGAGGGGCCCTAGTGGCCCAAGCGCCATATAAGGCCAACAAAGGCATGATTTAATATCAATGTGGTGTGCAGTCCAATCTCATAACTGTCTCAATAACAGGCTCTCGGCCTCACTCAGTCATTACTCTTCAGTCTCACTCACATGGATCACAGATGCATCCATCAGCCTGAAACAATGATAAGTATGCATATAATTAACAATACTGAGACTGAGATATGAAGTGATATAGTATAACGGGACTGAGTATATGAAATCAAATAATCATAAAATGAGACAGTAATATACGACAACTCGGGTCTCAGCATTTTCGGCGTGAAGCCTAGCATTTATACTTAACATGATTTCTAACAGGTTCATAATTACCACATTAACAGAAGTACAGATATCATTAGGGAATAATCACTAAGCGGTGCCATGGGATAAGCCAGGCTATAAATACTCGGTGCACGCCCGCACACCCGCCACTTGGCATGTGCGTCACCTTAACAATATTCATAAATCATTTAGCTCGGGGTTTCGAACCTTCAGAACCAAGTTTGGAAACGTTACTTACCTCAAAACCGGCTAAAATACTATTCTGTAGTGCCTTTGCCTCTAAATACGGCCTCTGAGTGCTCCAAAACTACCAAGTTCAGATTTTTACCATCAAATTATGCTTATGGAATGAATTCCAATTGAAAAGTACCAAATTTAACTCAAAATCCGAAACTAGTCAAAACCCGACCCCCGGGCCCGCGTCTCAGGACCTGAAAAATTTTATACCAAAATGTTCTTCATCATCTCACGAGTTCGTACATATAAAGAACACTAAAATCGGAGTTCGTTTGACCCCTCAAACCAATCCCTAAATGTCTCATAATCTCAAGCCCTAAACCCACCTTTTTCTACTGATTTTCATGAGTTAAATGCTGAGATTCTATTCTATAATCACCCATAAACGAGTTTTAATGATCAAAACACTTACCTCTACGAAGAACACTGATTTCCCTCTTCAAAGATCGCCCCAAAGCTCTTTGTCCGTACAAATAATGGTGTTAAAAGGTCTAATGGTCGTGGAGGGTTTTAATTTATACTTTCTACCCAGGGGTTACGCATCTGCGGCCAATGTCTCGCACCTGCAAGACCGCACATGTGGTCAAAACAACCGCACCTACGACTTTTCACTAAACTACCTATCTCCGCACCTGCGACTTCACAGGTGCAGCCCACTATCCGCATCTGCGATCTCCTCCCTAGCTGGCCAAGTCTCGCACCTGGGGAGCCTCCTTCCGCTCCTGCGTGCCCGCACCTGCGATGACCCATTCGCAGGTGCGGTTACACCAGCACCAGCAACTTCAGTAGCAACACAAACACTCCAAACTCCCCGTTAAACCTGAAATTTTGCAGACATATCAAAAATGACATTACGAACGTGTTCCAACTTCCGAAATTCCATTCCGACCCTGATAGCCTATTTTCCATTACCGACCGAAAATCACCAAAAACTAAATTTCGTCAATTCAAGCCTAATTCTACACCGAACATCACAAAAATATTCTGAACACACTCCTAAGTCCCAAATCACCTAACGAAGCTATCCGAGCCATAAAATCCGCATTCCGAGGTCATTTCCCAATAAGTAAACTCTCAGTTGACTTTTCCAACTCTAAGGCTATTTTTAAGGACTAAGTGGCTAAACTCTCACTACAACCATTCCGATGTCAAGCCTACCAACTCTAACACATCAATAACAGTATAACCAACCTATGACAAGTCAAGAATAGTAATTATAATTCAGGTTCTACGTAACGATAGACCGGGTTGTTACAGTAGTATATCATGAAAGGCTCAAGGGTGAGTCCACTTAGACTAATTATGCCATTGTATAAGGGTAAGACACCGGGTTTGAGTCCTGGTGCACTATGATGATAAGAGTTCTTTGAGTCCCAACTCATTATGGCCTAGCATGCCTTTATATGGGTAAGTCATTGAGTTTGAGTCTCAATGCACCATATTGATGATATAATGATGACTAAAGAAAAATAATATATTTTTCATGAAAAAGCATGAAACTTGTCCCACTTGATTTGCTCCATTCTTGAAGTGAATGTGATAGCGGTGCCTATAAATCTAAATAAAGACAAGTGGTTGACCAATGAACGTGGGCGTGCCAATGATCGAATAATAAGAGTCATCATTATGGTAATGGTAAAAAGGAGAACAATAAAGGTTCTCAAAATAATCCTTCAAAGGTGAAGGAAATGTGTAGCAATATGGTCTGTAAATATGAGACACGTTCAGATTATTATAGTCCATTTTTTGAAAGAATACGACTTGTGATAAGCATTGTAAGTGTTGACTCATTCTTGAAAGTGACTGTGAAAATATATATGTGATACAAATTATGCATAAGAATTTGTTTATGCATGGTTTTAAAAATACTACAATTCACTTCTATGGGAGGTTTGAGAGAAAGAAAGATAATGAATATTACTGTGTGGTTACATGAATATGTCATAGGTTGCGTACATGTGGTACGCCAAAAAAATTTTTTGCCAAGTCTTATAAAAGGTTATTGAAGGCAAAGATAAAGCAAGAAATAATTTTGCTTATGATGATTTTGAACATGACAATTATTATGATATGATTTTCTCTGTGAAGGAGATATTCACCATATGGATGGTGTGACAAAAGATCTTGTAGTACAAAATCAATTAAGAGCTCCGGAAGAGCGAATTTGTTACTACCCGAATTAATGAAATTGTTCTTGACATTTATATTGTAGTAAGTCTCAAAAAGAAACTTTTTGAGTTTCAAATGTATTAGCTAAAAAGTGGTTGGCATATTGAGACTATAAATGAAAGAAAAATTGATTATCTTCATATTACTATAATCATACCGGGTAAATATGAAAGGTTACCCAATTTTTTTTCTATTTGTACTACACATTAGAATCACATTCCACAGTAAATTAGATGTTTACTGAAATAAATATCAGTTGGCATGACCGGTCAGCCATCCCGGTTCAATTACGATGCGAAAAATGATTGAGAATTCACAGTGGTATATATTGAAGAATTAGGAGATTCTTCGAGAATTCTCATGTACGACTTATTCTCACGATAAATTGATTATTATACCAGCTGGGGTTGGAATTGTATTCCCTGATTTTTGGAAGGAATAAAAGGTGATATATATGGGCCCATTCACCTGCCATGTGGACTGTTTACTATTAAATAATTTTAATAGATACATCTATTCTACGGTCATATGTGCGTTTGTTATCAACTTCAGTTTGGCTTTTGCAAGGTTGCTTGCTCAAATTATTAGAACACAATTCCAGAATAATGGTGATTTATCTTGATAATGTTGGTTTATATCCAAGTTGGTTTAGCAAAAATTGTATGCCTCCAATTATAGCTAAACCATTGGTTATGAGAACAAAACTCCCAAATAAAAATTTGGTATGAGGTGTATTATTTAATATACGACAGCACTTGTATGCATCTATCTAACAAGTTATGAAAAATTCTTCCTGTCATAATTGGTTCAGGGTCAAGAACCAAATAATTTTCATCTAGAAACTTAGATGTGCTATATGATTTAATTGTTCCACCACAATGCATAAAGATGGGTCCCCAAAGAAAGTTGGGGATATGTCTTGGTGATCCCAACATTAGGTGGAGAAAATGGGTAGCTGAAAAAGTAATACATTGAATGAATTATTATGACTACACCTAGATCCTCGTACAAGAAAAATGTGAACTTGAAGTTCAAGTGATAATTCATTTGTAAAATATTGCAAGGCGCATTTGCGGACCCAAAGCTAAATGTTACATTTCAGCTGCTAATGCGCCAAATAGAATAAAGTCCATGATGGACATAGTTTATGGAACGCATGATGCGCAATAGACTAATCAGTTCCAAAGATAAAACTCCTTGAAGAGGAGAGGAGCAAATGTTCAAGATGGTCATAATAAGAAGGCAAGTGTTATATAAGAGCACCATGACATAACAATTTATAAGACCTCATGGGAGAGGCTCAGGTACCTGAAAATAATGAGATCTCGATAAGTTATTAGTGTGTGATGATGAAACCGATGTAAAATGATCATCGATGATATTGTTGATATAACATACCGCTCATATTGAGCTCAAATCTGTCATGGAATTTGGACAGATAAATGATTGACCAAATGAAAAATACGCAATCAAGATTGACTTCACTAGGAAAACGTGAAGTTTTGGACTGATAGTTCCAAGAACTGAAAGTATAAAGCTAGCGGGGTGGTACAAGATTTTACGTAAATGTCATGTCATTTATTATATGGAAACATGTTCCTTTGTGGTGGATACAGTTTCTTTCAGATTTTAGTCTGGCAATACCTGATAAATTTGATATGCGTATATAAAAATCATTGAAGGATTTAAACTATTCTGAAACATATTAAGGTTCCCAAGAAATTCATTAAATAATGTAGACATGTAATTTTTGACCCTCCCCGAGATTTTGCACATTTTAGCGTTTAAATCTAATATTTCTATTTTAACTAGTTTTGACTCTTTTACTTTATTTTGTCACAAAAAAAAAATTATAAAAATAGTTTCATTAATATTTTGTAGTCATACTATCTTACTAGGATTTTTATTTTTATATAATCTTGAAAAAATACTAAAATAGTTTCACAATATAATATTATTTATTTTAATTAATTAAAATTAGTTTTATATTTTATATCATTTTTAGAAGGAAGAGTGAATTTTTGGGTTGGTTTATCCCATTTTAATGAGAGAGGTCCATTTTTATTCTTTGGCCCAATTTTCGGCTCAATTGCCTTAATCCCAATCTTCTTAGCTCATTACCCCACCCTAATCTCTAAGACTCCAACCCTAGCACCCATTCTTATTCTTATTCTACACACCCTTCAGCAACCTGACACAAAAAGAGAGAGCAGCACCCAACCCTAATACCCTCTCCTTCAACACCACCAAGTCGTCGCCCACCCTCTAGTTCAACACCAACTAAGCCGCCGTCGCCTCATCTCCTCACTACCATAGCCACAGCCACCTCCAGCCCGCCAGACCTCCACTCCAAAAATCCTGTCCTTCTCCAGTTCCAGCCGCCACCCAAATGCATCGACATCACCACAGCTGCATCAAGAGAGAACAAAAAATCCCTAGCGTCGCTCTCTCACTCATTTTTTCTCTACCTAAGACCACCATTTTAGCATTGAAATTTCACCATTAAACCATTGAATTCACTACAGTCCACCCATAAATCATTTTTTTCTTCCATTAGAGTAATTATGTAAACTCACTACTGCAATATCATCCGCTCCAGTTGACTATCACTTCATTTTCCCTTTATTATTAAAGCCATGGATTTTAATTTTGGAGAGATCGATTCTTACTCAAATTTCAGCAAATATATTTGAGTCTTTGCTGAAATACGGTCCGGCTGAAGGTCATAATTTTGCTGATTATTCGATTTTGGTGAGGTTCTGTTCTTCGAGTTTCGATTCCGGGTCCCTGTTCGTGTCTCAAGGATTTGGGAGGCAATATTTTCAGATTTTATTTGGCAAAATATATACGAGGTCCATTCTTATCCACACTCTTTCTAATTTTAATGTTCTTACATGTTTATCCATGGCTTAGCTGAAATAAGTTGATTTTGCATAGCATATCTCGCTCTACATCTTTCATTTCTTCTAGTTTATCGTCTCATTAGATGACATGAATCTGAAATTATATGTGGTGAATGCAATATTTGTCGTTGGGTATTTTGACGCTTGAATCTCGTCATCTAAGTTGGATTGATTTTGTTTGTTGACAGTTCTTGTTTGTGGTTGAAAACAAGTTAGAGCTTGATAAAACTTAATGATATGTAGATTAAGAATTGGGTAGTGAGGTTGGGTATTAAAATAAAAGAAGATTTAAGCTTAGATTTTTACTATTTTTCTTTCATTGATCGTGCGTTAGGAACATGTCTTAGGCCGTCACGGGGTAGGCAAATATTAGGACGTTGTATTTATTTTATTTTTGAGGTAATAAGTTGTCCCCGTTAGTCGATTATTATATCCGGGGAATGCCCCGAGTACCTTGTAAATATTTTAATCCGGGGAATGCCCCATAGTACATGTATTTGGAGGCTGAAAGTAGAACTTGTAGTATTTTTATTTTTATTTCATTTTTATTTTTCTTTTATTAGGTGGGGACGACCTCGAGCCTCTTGTGTGTTTAATTTTCTTTTTTTGTGTGTTTATTTTTACCTCAATTTGAGTATTTTAAAAGCCAACTTGATCATGTACGCAACCGTGACTTTCACGGGACTCGGGGAATGCCTAACACCTTCCCCCCGAGTCAAATGAACCCCCTTTACCTAGAACTCTGGTGCAGACTTAATGTTGGAGTCCAAAGTGTTTTAAAAAGAAAAATTATTTCTAAATAAAAATGGTGACCTGATACACCGAAACCAAATGTCAGGTGGTGACTCTGAGTTAATTTTTTTGAACACAAATCTCTTGTCACTTTCAATTTTGAAAACCTTTTCGAGCTTTACAAATCTCTTTTATTATTTTAAGAGGGTTTAGTGAGGTAAAAAAAGGGGTGTGACAGCTTTGGCGACTCTGCTGGGGACTTGCAGGTTCGAGCTGATACTTGATCTTGTTGGATTTTAGGATATTCGATTGAGGTGTTTGTTTTCTTTATTTGCTTTGTTTATTTAGTTTGTTTGTCTTATTTCTCGTTTTGTTGGTTATTTGTTTATCGCTTTTCCTTATGTGTTTACCGCTTTATAATTGTCATCATTTGCATAACCATGGGTATTCTTTCTGCAATAAGTCTCGTAGTACGCGTCGCGTACATGAACTCTTTGTCGAGTCACCCTTATTTTAGGAGGGGGGGTCGTCGAACGTATGGAGTGGGTGGAAAGCTTGAGCAACCACCATCGACCATACGTTTCCCCGAATTGCCTTGTTAGTGAACCCCAAACATAGGTCAGCATTTAGGTCATTTTTATTTGCATCATATCATTATGACTTAGTAGGGCTCGGCCCTAGGTACTGTGTTCCTTCATAGGAAGCCTGTCCAAATTGTGCTAAGTGGACCATGGGTCCAAAAGGACATTCAATCATCCTATGTGATGCATGTTGCATCTTTGAAGGTAGAAAGGTTATTTTGGCGAACTGGTATTTGGTAAAGAAGGGTGAAAATGAAGCAAGTAAGGCCCAGTTATATTTTTCTTTCGCAACTTTTTCATGAAAAGACAAAAAAAATGAAAATGAAATATCCAAAAAAGATTTTGCACTTTCCTATAATTTTCCAAAAGAAAAAAGAGAAAAAGAAAAATCCAAAAAGATTTTACATGTTTCATCCTTTTTCAAAAAAAAAAAGACAAAAAATATGTTTTCTCCAAATCAGTATTTTTTTTTTAAATTCTCTCCCTTATCCAATATTCCCGAACTACGCAAACCTGATTCTCGTCTTTCGGGGCAGGATACGTAGGCAGACCACACAGGGTCCGATCTTCCTAGTGAGTTTTTAGGTTCTTGGCTTCAAGGGGTCGTAGCCAAATTTTGCATGTCTAGCCACGTTCGGCCACATCGACCATTTTTTTAAAATCCGGATATTTTCGCAAAAGTGGTTCATTGACCCATGTATTAGAATATTGAGTTCGCAACTAAATGTTCCACTACCTTAAGGTCAGTCCTTTTTGAGTTTGCATCTTTAAGCCACTTCTTTCCATATCAGCCATTTTGTAAAATGGGTCCTTTCTGCAAATTAATATCTAGGGCCATAATTATTAGGAGTTTGAAGTCATATAAGCCTTAGTGAGGTATTTCCATGCCTTTTAGGTCACCTTTGCTGAGTTTGTACTAATAGATCCACCCCTGACCACGTAGTCCATTTTGCAAAAAATAGCTCAATCATGTCTTGCATGTGTCCAATAGGAGGTTTTGTGGCGTCGCATTGTGTCTCGAGTCACTAACTCTATTTGATCTCATTTTTCTCATACAGGTGTGGATATACTTACCATAGCTTGAGCATGACAGATACCTCAGGACCATTCTAGTCAGGACCTGAGGATACTTTTATGTTTTGAGTTTGTCATTCATGTTGTCTTTTATTTTCTAGTCTTGTACAGTAGTATCGAGTCTTTTAGGTGGTGTCGGAGTCTGTCATAGTCTAGTTGAGTTCGTCGATTCTTTTGTTATCGTATTTCCTATTTTGTACGTGAAAACCAAAAAAAAATTATAAATAAAAAATCCAAAAAGATTTTTGTTTTAGTTTATTTTGTCCATTACTTTTCCAGAACTACGCTTGGTCTGATTCATGTGGAACATGATACGTAAGCAACCTACATAGGGTTCGATCGAATCGTTGTTTTCATTTTTTAAAAAAAGAAAAAAAAGATGATGAAGTTGTGGGATGTGAAAAAGGAGAGGGAACTGCGAGATCCAAAAAAAGAGTCATGATCAGAAAGAAAAGAGAAAAAAATGAGCAAACCAAGAAGTGTTAAAGAAGAACAAAATTGGGATGATGTCAAATGACCTTGTGACCCTTGAAGTCATTCTAGAACCGTTAATTGTTGCTAGGCGCATTGCACACAATGTGATATTTCCATCTGATAAATGCCCTAACACTAACATTTTGGCTTTGTTTTTCTCCTCTTTGGTACTTTAATTTTTATCACAACAGAAGGTGGTTAGTTTTTGGTATTCTAGCGAGTCATCCGTACATCACAAGGTCAAAGATAAAGGTAGCCATGGCTAACAAAGACTTGGATACAAGAGTTGTTGATCCGTCTAAAGAGATTGTTGAATCAGAATCTGAGTTGAAAGAAGAGGTCCTAAGGTTGAAAGGACATATGGTCGAAATATACCAAGCATGGATTAGTGGGCATCCTCCACAATTATTTCCCATTGACTACACTGAAAGCCTCGTCACAATTCTGTCACTGTGATAAATCCAGATTCCCACTGCTGCTGAACCCAGTGGCTATGATGTCGAGCTTGGTAATTGGAAAGACACTCCTTTCTTGGCTAGCCGGAGGAGGAGTTTTGGTGGTTTATTTTGTTGTCATTTCTGTTGTCCGGGTTATTTAAGGGTTGTTATTCGGATATAGTCTTGTGGCTCAAACCCTTCTTCTTCTTATTTTGCCTAGTTCATTTAGTTGTAGTAACTCGTCTAGTGTTATCTAGGATTGTTCCAGGGTTGGAACACATGTCTATTTTGCTTGCTTTGTTCAAACCCTTTTCACCGTCTATCTAATGCAATCTCTTGTTTTCTGTTCGTTCTAGTCAGTTTTTGTTTAGGTCAGTTTTTCTTTTATAGTTCTCTTCAGGCCAGTTCTAGTGACACGACATGCACGCATAATTCTCAGCCCGATCTTGAAATCTAGTTTAATCACGGAGTAATGAAACATAGTTTTGAATATTATAAAAAGATGCATTTGAGGAAACAAGTAAAGGTTCACGCATTCTAAGATAACCTGAAGCTTGACTAAGTGAAACTGAGGCGGTTAATCTGGGAAATCAAGAGGTTGATAAGAGCGTACAACAAGGAAATGTCTCTCAAGCAGTTTGAGATAGATCGGTCAGTGTTGAAATGCATCCCTCCACATCAAGATATGGTTGAGTCAAGTCTGTTTCGAACTGGCGAGGGTCATTCATTAGGATAAAGGTATTGCCCATTCGCACTTTATGTTTGTGTTGATGTCATCAAGAGACATTGTGCATGGTTCTTCTGCTTATTTTCAATTGCATGTTTGTACTTGGCACTTTCAAAGTTTGGTATGACGAAGGCATTTTATTCTGCTACCCAAACACTTTTATCTTTTGCTACCCTTTTGAGCCCTAATTTGTTTTGTTTCATACCCCTCTTTTGGAATCAGGAGTAGAGTCAGGAATTAGAAAAGAAAAAGAAAAAGAGAAAAGAATAAAAAGAAAAGAAAAGAAAGAGAAAAACAAGAAAAGAAAAGAAAATAAAAAAAGGAAAAAGAAAAGAAAAAAAAGAAAAGAAAAAAGAAAAGGAAAAGAAAAAAACAACAAAATAAACCAACTTTGGGTTGGAACTACGTCGACCTGATTCCTTTTAAGGATACATAGGCAGCCTTACTCTGAGGTTCAGTCCCATTAAAGCAAAAAAAAAAAAATCCCCAGACTCCAAGAAACTGGGGCAGAAGTTTTAATTTTGGCCAAAAGATCCGATTCCAAAAGTTGTAATTTTGAACCCTTTCATCTTAAATTATTTGAGCCTTCATGCTACCATTTCTTTCCAACCCTATCCAAAAGCCTACATAACGGTCCAAAGAAAGACCTTCCGACCAATCTTTGAGGATGCCAAATCAAGTGTGTGGTAAAAGTATGATCTTCCTGCATCATGAGTAATACCTTGTCCTTATCACAAAGACAGAAAATGATACAATGAGAGAGTATTATCGGTGAAAACCCTCATGGGCACCGTAAGGCGACGGTGAGTTGAGGAAAAGAGAAAAATGAGTGAGTCTTGATGATGAAGACCCTTCAGGGCACTATAAGTCGACTGAGGATTGGATCGAATAAGATAATCGGAGCATTGAAGCCCAGCTTCACGGCTCAGAGGTAAAACAAGAGTTGAACGTTAGACTTGCTTGACAGATCAGGCCGCTTAATCCAAAATGCATGTCATGGTCAGTGGAGATGGCTTTCAAATCAGATTAGTGTCTACTTTATTCTTTTTCCTAGGTAAAAAAATTTCTTGTTTGATACCCTCTCTTCTCGTTCTTCTCCTTACTTTGTTCCTCTTGTATTGTTCGAGTTTCTTTTGAGTCTATTTTGGTCGAAACAAGTGAGAAATGACTTTAAAATCTACTACCAACTTTTTAATCACACAAAGCAAAGTCTGGAAAGCACATCCAATTGGCATAAGACACAGGAGAATAATGTGTGCACTGAGTTGGTGATAATAGATGTTCTTTGGGATTGATGTAAAAGGCAAAGATTTGGTGAATGGGCATAAGGTATTGGAATGGAACGAATCAGGAATATTTCTTGTGATAAGAGTTGTCCGGAAAAGCGGTCGGTCGATAACAAGCATTGTATTCCAAGTTGAAGTCCAAGTTGATCGTGACAAATGCAAGAGAAATCACCCTCATAGTCAAGGCCACAAACTAACCACCATGTTTTAAACTCAAAAGTTTTACTTGTCTGAAACAGGGATGAAGGATATGTTCATATCAAAGCTTGAATTTTTCAGGTGTAATGCCCCAATTCTGCTTATGCAAAGTCTATTGAGAAAATCACACATCACCCCTAGGAGACTCACTTCCTAGTCTAGATCTTTCAGGTTATACTTTTTTTTTAGGAGACGCACTTCCTAAATTGAGATTCCACCCATAGGAGACGCACTTCCTAGTTTGGGTCATTTAAGTTCATTCCTAGGAGACTCACTTCCTAGTTTGAGTCATTGAATTTTTACCCCTAGGAGATGCACTTCCTAGTCTGGGTCTTTCAGGATATACTTTTAGGAGATGCACTTCCTAAATTGAGAGTTCACCCCTAGGAGACGCACTTCCTAGCTTGGTTCATTCAAGTTTCATCCATAGGAGACACACTTCCTAGTTTGGGTCTTTCAGGATATACTTTTAGGAGGCGCACTTTCTAAATTGAGAGTTCGCCCCTAGGAGACGCACTTCCTAGTTTGTGTCATTCATGTTTTATTTTTAGCAGATGCATTTGCTAGTCAAATTTTCTTGGTTTTACTCACAGGAGACGCACATCCTAGTCGAGTCTTCAATTTTACTCTCATCATCGCATCAATAGCATAGGTGATTTTGCTAACAACTCACAAATCTTCCTAGTGCAAACTGGGGCAGAAAATTTTGTTTGTTTTATTGTTTTGATTGCAGGCACCTACCTGGAGAACGAGAGAATTCATTTCCGAATTATTTCGAATGTCAAGTCATTTGCGGGCGCCTACCTGGAGAACGATGGAATTCGCTTCAGAATTATTTCAAGTTTCAAGTCATTGGCGGGCGCCCACCTGGAGAAGGAGAAAATTCATTTTAAGTTTTAAGTCAGTGGCACACACCTACCTATAGAATGAGGGAATTAATTTCAGAGTTATTTCAATTTTCAAGTTAGTAGCAGGCGCCCACCTGGAAACGAGGGAATTAATTACAAAGTTATTTCAATTTTCAAGTCAGTAGTAGGCGCCCACCTAGAGAACGAGGGAATTCATTTCAGAGTTACTTTCAATTTTGAAAATTCAAGAGGCATCAGGAGCCCGCCTGTAGAACAGGGTCAACTTTCAATTTCCAAGTTCAAGAGGCATCAGGAACCCGCCTGAAGAATAGAGTCAACTTTCATTTTTCAAGTTCAAGAGGAATCAGGAGCCCGCCTGAAGAACAGGGTCAACTTCCAATTTCCAAGTTCAAGTCAGAGAAGCATCCGGAGCCCGCCTGAAGAACATGGTCAATTTTAGTTTTAGGTTGATGGATCAAGTAGAGATTCAAGGAAGATTCGAGACAAGAAGTGAACAGGATCTTGTATCTTTCTTTTATTTTTTCGGCAAGTTTTTCTTTTATTTTTTATGTAATGGCAGGAACCGCAGACCGGATCCTCGACAGTACCTCAATCGGCTCTCCGTCTCAGTATACTCCTTCGCTCTTCTCACTTCTGAACTACACGTGACCTGATTCTTTTATAGCCAAGGATATGTAGGCATCTTAGATACCAGGGCTCGGTCACATTCTCCTTTCTTTTAGTTTTTGCTCTCTCTAAATAAGGGTCGGGTCAAAAAATCTGTCTCGTCGTTCTTTGTCTGAAAACTCTTCGTATTTCCAGTCAAAGAGGGGCAGTTGTAGACATATTTTTGATCCTCCCCGTGATTTGCACATTTTAGCGTTTAAATACTTAGTTTAGGTCTAATATCATTATTTTAACTAGTTTTGAGTCTTTTACTTTATTTTGTCACAAAAAAGAAAATTACAAAAATAGTTTCATTAATGTTTTGTAGTCATACTATCTTACTAGGATTTTTATTTTTATATAATCTTGAAAAAAAAAACAAAATAATTTTACAATATAATATTATTTATTTTAATTATTAGAATTACTTTTATATTTATATTATAAATTTTATATCATTTTTAGAAGGAAAAGTGAATTTTTGGGTTGGTTTATCCCATTTTAATGAGAGAGGTCCATTTTTATTCATTGGCCCAATTTTCGGCCCAATTGCCCTAAGCCCAATCTTCTTAGCACATTACCCCACCCTAATCTCTAAGACTCCAACCCTAGCACTCATTCTTCTTCTTCTTCTACACACCCTTCAGCAACCTAACACAAAAAAGAGAGCAACACCCAACCCTAATACCCTCTCCTTCAACACCACCAAGCCTCCGCCCACCCTCTCCTTCAACACCAACTAAGCCGCCGCTGCATCATCTCCTCACTACCATAGCCACAACCACCTCCAGCCCGCCAGACCTCCACTCCAAAAATCTTGTTCTTCTCCAGTTCCAACTGCCACCCAAACCCATCGACATCACTATAATCGCATCAAGAGAGAACAAAAAATCCATTGCCTCGCTCCCCCTCATTTTTCTCTACCTAAGACCACCATTTTAGCATTGCAATTTCACCATGAAACCATTGAATTCACTACAATCCATCCATAAGTCATTTTTTTCTTCCATTAGAGTAGTTATGTAAACTCACTACTGCAATATCATCCGCTCCAGTTGACTATCACTTCATTTTCCCTTCATTATTAAAGCCATGGATTTTGATTTTGGAGAGATCGATTCTTACTCGAATTTCAGCAAATATATTTGAGTCTTTGCTGAAATACAGTCCGGTTGAAGGTCATAATTTTGCTGATTATTCGATTTTGGTGAGGTTCCGTTCGTCGAGTTTCGATTCCAGGTCCCTGTTCGTGGCTCAAGGATTTGGGAGGCAATACTTTCATATTTTATTTAGCAAAATATATACGAGGTCCATTCTTATCCACACTCTTTATAATTTTAATGTTCTTACATGTTTATCCATGTCTTAGCTGAAATAAATTGATTTTGCCTAGCATATCTCACCCTACGTCTTTCATTTCTTCTAGTTTATCGTCTCATTAGATGACATGAATCTGAAATTATATGTGGTGAATGCAATATTTGTCGTTAGGTATTTTGACGCTTGAATCTCGTCATCTAAGTTGGATTGATTTTGTTTGTTGACAGTTCTTGTTTGTGGTTGAAAACAAGTTATAGCTTGATAAAACTTAATGATATGTAGATTAAGAATTGGGCAGTGAGGTTGGGTACTAAAATAAAAGAAGATTTAAGCTTAGATTTTTACTATTTTGCTTTCATTTATCGTGCGTTAGGAACATGTCTTAGGCCGTCACGAGGTAGGCAAATATTAGGATGTTGTATTTATTTTATTTTTAAGGTAAGAAGTTGTCCCCGTTAGTCGATTATTATATCTGGGGAATGCCTCGAGTACCTTGTAAATATTTTTAATCCGGGGAATGCCCCCATAGTACATGTATTTGGAGGCTGAAAGTAGAACTCGTAGTATTGTTATTTTTAATTTTATTTTCATTTTTATTTTATTAGGTGGGGACGACCTCGAGCCTCTTGTGTGTTTAATTTTTTTTTGTGTTTATTTTTACCTCAATTTGAGTATTTTAAAAGCCAATTTGATCATGTACGCAACCGTGACTTTCATGGAACTCGGGGAATGTCTAACACCTTCTCCCCGAGTCAAATAAACCCCCTCACCTAGAACTCTAGTTGTAACGATCCGACCGGTCATTTTTCATATTCGAACCCTGTTACCCTAAATAAGACTTCCTGTAGCGGCATTCAGTGATTCATGACTTGCGGGGACGGGTGGTTCGGGATTTAGAAGTGTATAGGGTAATATAGGAACACTTGGTTCCTTAAGATTTAGCTTTTAAGACCAAGTTTGACTTCGGTCAACATTCAGAGTAAACGACCTCGGAATCGAGTTTCGCCAATTCCAGTATCTTCGTATGATGATTTCGGACATGTGCGT
The DNA here is from genome assembly GCA_005239525.1 of Nicotiana knightiana. Taxonomy (NCBI): domain Eukaryota; kingdom Viridiplantae; phylum Streptophyta; class Magnoliopsida; order Solanales; family Solanaceae; genus Nicotiana; species Nicotiana knightiana. Next base: position 35,964 of record ML378678.1, read on the forward strand.
ATGTCCGGAATGGGTTTTGTATGACCCAGGAGCGTTTCGACGTCAAATAGCGAAAATAGAATTTCCTTAAGTTCATAATTTCGTTTGGAACATGTTTTTAAGTTATCGAGGTCCGAACGGAATTCCGAGATCGTGAATAGTTCCGTTATGTCATTTATGACTTGCTTGCAAAATTTGGTATCATTCCGAGTAGTATAGGTCGGTTCGGCACATTGAAACCGAATTCAAGAACTTGAAAATTCTTAAGTTTGATTTTAGGGGTTTTGAGGAGTGATTTTGAGTTTTAGCGTGGTTTTGGGTGTTCCGAAGGCTCTAGCAAGTTCGTAATATGATTTAGGACTTGTTGGTATAATTGCACGGGGGTTCGGGTGGGCCCAGGTGCCTCCCGGACACCAAACGGGGCCAAAAACTAGCAGTTTCAGCTGCTGGTGCACCAGGTCTGGTGTGACCGCAGGTATGGTTGCCCAGATCGCAGGTGCGAGACCGCTCCTGCGGTCGAGGCCTCGCAGGTGCGACTCCCAGGAGGAAATTCCTACCTTCGCAGGTGCGGACCCTTCTCCGCAAGAGCGGGTCCACTGGTGCGGAATTTTGTACCGCAGGTGCGATCCCCTGGCTCCTTGCCAAAATCCGCAGGTGCGACCAATGGCTTGCAGGTGTGGAATCGCAGGTGCGGTCCTCGAGCCGCAGGTGAGAGGTCACTGAAGACAGTGAGCCTATTTAATTCGGGACTTAACCATTTTTTCACCACTTTTTTCTCCTCCATTGACGATTTTGAGAGCTTTCAAGAGGGTGTTCAGCCTAGCTACTAAAAGGTAAGTAATTTCCATTTAAATGTTAGATTATTACACTAAATCT
>MDKJ01256777.1:0-14895 GCA_005239525.1 Nicotiana knightiana
TAACCATGTAGGAGACTTCTATTTCAATCGGGAAACACTTAACTCGTCAAAACTCGGATTTGGACGAAACTTGGGACCCCGGGCGTTTGGGCTCTAACGCACCCCTAAGGCCAGGGAAGGCCTGGCATTTGGGCCCTAACTACCCCCTAACGCCAGGGGCTGCCTGGCCTTATGGGGTAAACTCCCCCTAACGCCAGGTAGGGTCAGGCTTTAGGGGACAAACGCCCGGCTATCGCCCGAGTGTCTCTTTTTGTGTATTTTCGACGTATTTGCATCCCTTTAGCTCCGTTTCCATCTCCAATTCACCTACACATAAAATAAACTCTATTAAGCACATAACAAGTGTATTTTTATCATTAAAGTACCTCAAATGTAAGGTATATTACATATTAATTTATGCATTCTAGCCTCGCATCAAGAAGGTATCGTAGAACTCTCTCACAACATCCTCATAACATTTGGCCTGACTAACATTCAAGAGATGGTCCCATTTTTGAAACTCAAGCATAGCCATGAGATGACTCATGCATGGCATGTCAAGGATGTCAGGGTCAATGGTGCTCCCCAGCAGCACTACTTGTAGCTTAACATTTTCCTTCCACGTAGCAGCCTGCACAGAACTAGGTTCCCTTGCTGGTTCTGCTTCTTCTTCTCGCTTACGTTTACCTGAACCTTTGGCCGATATTTCCTTTGAACTGGCAGATTTAGTTCCACTAACCTCTCCAAAATCTTTCTTCTTCACTTTCTCCTTAATCGTCTAGGGTGATGGCTTTACACTTTTCCTAGCCACAACCTTTGTCCTTTTCACTAAGGAACTAGGTTCCTCAGTAGGTTCCTCTTCAACCTCCACCACTGGAATATGTTTGTCTACTGCAAACTGACCATCCTTTACCAGAAGCCTCCTTTTAGGCTTGTTATACTTCTTGCTTTTTTCAAGAGCCTGATCCACAACCTCTTTCTTGTGGAGTCTAGTAGAGGGACGCTTCACAGAAGGAGCGGAAATGCTGACCCCATGACGCATTTTAAATCGTGTACTGACCACCATATCATCTTCATCATCTTTAACCACAGGATCATAGAGAGGGGGGATAGACTCGAGAGGAGGAGTGTAGAATATTTGCTTCTTCGGAGACTGAGAGGATGGTGAACCATGTCCCTCACTAGTTTTTGAGGGTGGAGTTGCATGTTGAGTGGACTCGAAAGGGACCATGGTGCCAGCATCCTCAGGAGCAGACAGAGAGGGTTCTTGAGTCTCAGGAGGAGTGGAAGGATTTTCAGAAGTTTTTTCTGAAGATAGGACAATGATGTTTTCTGCTGCCTCTTTGTCAGCGGATTCCATGGGATTTTGAGGTATGAGAGAGGAGGGTTCAATATACTGACTGGGAATCTCCTCTGAGGCTTCAGATATGGGAGAGGTTTCAAGGATGAGTTGCTCAGATAGTGGTACAGAGGGAGAAGGAGGTGAAGTGGCAGCTGTAGGGGTTGTTTCTTTTGGCGAGGATGGAGATGGTTCTGATTAAGCTTCAGGGACTAAGGTTTCCTGAGATGATTCTGGTACTAGGGGAGCAGAGAGGGTTTGTTGAGATGACTTAGGTACAGAGAGGGTTTCCTTGGATGATAAGGAAACTTGGCCCTCATTAGGGGTGATGTTGAGGTCGGTATCAATGGAGGAGGGGACAATTTCCTCTTGAGATGCCATTGTTAATCACAGTGAGCAAGGAGGGAAAGAAGTAGGTGAGAAAGGGGCTTTTGGGTTCAGAGAAGTGGGTGTGAGTGAACTGGTGAGAAGTGAGGAGTTATGTAGAGAGAGGGAGAAGGGAAACTGGTTCAAATGACGGTTTGAAGAGTTGGAAAATGTGTAAGGGTGTTGAAAGGTGGAAAGACCGAAGTGATTGATGTGTCTCTGAAAATTTAGAGAGAGGTAGAGAATGGTGGCAGAAGTAATTAATGTAGTTACTTTTCGAGAAAGAGGGAGAGAAAACATATAACTACTAACCTGGCATGTAGGAACCAAGTCCCATACATGTTTTATTTTGAAAAGAGAAGCCTCGGTCCTTCCATGGTCTACAGTGCCATTTCATTAAATTCTGTAATCACCATGCGTGTCTACCTGCAACGGTATTGAAGTGAGTTATACTTTATTAGGAAAACACCTTAGCCTCTTAACCTGAGTAAAACATTCAAGCCATAGGAGAACCAGGTTCCTAATTTGGTCTCAACATGCCCAGAGCCAGTCTTTTCTTCTTAAAGTGTTCTGTTCCAAGTGCTTTGGTGAAGATGTCTGCAATTTGATCTTGTGTGCAACAAAACCTCATGCTGATATGACCCTTTTCAACATTGTCTCTGAGAAAGTGATGTCTCACATCAATGTGCTTGGTTCTTTTGTGTTGAACATGATTTTTTGCCATATTGAGTGCACTTGTGTTGTCACATAGAAGTGGAATGCTGTCAATGAAAATACAAAAATCCTCCAATTGTTGTTTGATCCATAGCAGTTGAGCACAACAAGAGGCAGCTGCAACATATTCAACTTCAACTGTGGATAATGCCACCGAGTTTTGCTTTCTAGTGCCCCATGAGATTAAGCATGAACCAAGAAAATGAGCCATCCCTGAAGTGCTTTTCCTATCTACCAGATAACCTGCATAGTCAGCATCAGCATAACCAATAAGGTTAAAATTGTCACCTGAATGATAGTAAAGGACGAGGTCTTGTGTGCCTTTGAGGTAGCGCAAGGTCCTCTTAGCTGATTTCAGATGTGACTCCTTGGGATTAGATTGAAATCTTGCACATAGTCCTACACTGAAGACTATATCTGATCTGCTAGTTGTGAGGTAAAGAAGTGAACCAATGATCCCTCTATACATGTTTTGATTCCCAGGAGTGTCAGCATCATCCATGTCAAGTTTGGTAGCCACTGCAATGGGTGTGTCAATCACCTTAGAATCCTCCATGTCAAACCTTTTGAGCAGTTCCTTGATGTATTTTTGTTGGCTGATGCAAGTGCCATTGATAGACTGCTTGACTTGGAGACCCAGAAAGAAGTTCAGGTCCCCCATCATGCTCATCTCGAACTCACTTCCCATTAGAGTTGCAAACTCCTTGCACAAGGAATCTGCAGTGGCTCCAAAAATAATGTCATCGACATAGACCTGGACAATGAGAAGGTTCCTTCCTTGCTTCTTCAGGAAGAGAGTGTTTTCTATCTTTCCTCTTGTGAACCCATTGTCTAGAAGGAACTTTGACAACCGCTCATACCAAGATCTGGGAGCTTGCTTCAATCCATACAAGGCCTTGTCGAGTTTGAATACATGTTCTGGGTGGATATGATTTTCAAACCCAGGGGGTTGCTTGACATACACTTCTTCCTTGAGATAACCATTCAAGAATGCGCTTTTCACATCTATTTGGAACAAGGTGAATTCCATATGAGATACAAAGGCTATAAGAATTCGAATGGCTTCCATACGAGCAGCTGGAGCGAAGGTTTCATCATAATCAATCCCTTCTTCTTGATTGGACTACCAACCTTGCTTTGTTCCTGGTTGTTTTCCCGTTTTCATCCAGCTTGTTCCTGAACACCCACCTGGTCCCTATGATGGTTCTATTTGAGGGACGAGGTACCAGATGCCACACTTTGTTTCTATCAAATTGATGAAGTTCTTCTTGCATAGCCACGATCCAATCAGCATCCTTTAGAGCTTCCTTGATATTCTTGGGTTCAATTTGGGACAAGAAGGCTGAGAAAGCTAGGGAGTTTCTAGTTTTTGATCTGGTTTGAATTCCGGAATCAAGAGGGGTAATTATGTTATCAAGAGGGTGAGAGATTTTATGTTTCCAGTTTGGAACTTGAGACTGATTAGTGAAAGTGCTAGGTGTGTTAGTTGGGCTTCCCTGTGACTCCTGATCTGCAACCTGAGGAGTGCTTTCCACTGCATCTCCAACTCTTTCCTCAGCCTCTGTGAGAGAGATAAGAGTACCATGTTCCTCCTGAGGTTCTGAGGAGGAGGTTGAGTTGCCTTCCACTGTCTCCTTTGCTTGACTCATCATATCAGCCTTTCCATTAGACACATCAGAGATTTCCCCTGGAACCAAGAGTGGTTCGTTGTTTTGACCATCACCATTGTTGTCCTTGTTTGAAAAAGGGGTTTCGTTGAAGAGGACATGAACACTCTCCTCCACACATTGAGTCCTTTTGTTATACACTTTGTACGCCTTGCTTTGAGAGGAATAGCCCAGGAAAATTCCTTCATCACTCTTGGCATCGAACTTTCCCAGCTGATCCTTCCCGTTATTTAGAACATAACATTTGCAGCCAAAAGCCCTTAGATAGGTCACCTTGGGCTTTCTTCCATTGAGCAGTTCGTATGGGGTCTTGTTCAGGAAGGACCTGATCATGCACCTGTTCACCAAGTAGCCGGCAATATTGATTACCTCAACCCAGAAGTTTTTTGCAATCCCACTGTCTATTAGCATTGTTCGAGCCATGTCCTCCAGAGTTCTATTCTTTCGTTCCACAACACCATTTTGCTGGGGAATCCTTGGAGCTGAAAAATTGTGTGTGATTCCATTTTCATTACAGAATTCATCAAAATTTGCATTATCAAACTTCGTTCCATGATCAGACCTGATGCATGCCACTTTCATGTTCATCTTCACTTGAATTTTCTTGACAAAGGCCACAAATACCTCAAATGTTTCATCTTTCGAGCGAAGGAATTATGTCCAAGTGAATCTAGAGTAGTCATCCACAATCACAAAGATGTATTTCTTTCCACCCCTACTTGGAATTCTCATTGGTCCACATAGATCCATGTGGATGAGTTCAAGAGGTCTGGATGTGCTAACATCTTTCTTTGGTTTAAAAGATGATTTCACATGTTTCCCTCTTGCACATGCATCACATACTTTGTGATCCTTGAACCTTGAATTTGGCAGACCACGAACCAGGTCCTTCTTTATTAGCTTGTTCAACAGAGAGAAGCTGGCATGTCCTAGTCTTCTGTGCCAAAGCTCAGCATCATCTTCAACTGCCTTTAGGCAGTTCACCTCACCTGCTTCCAGAGATTTGAAATCAGCAACGTAGATGTTTTTGTATCTCTTGGCTATCAACACCACCTCTCCAGTTACTAAACTAGTAACTGTGCATGTTTTTGACAAGAATTCCACCTTGTTTCCTTTATCACAAATTTGTGAAACACTTAAGAGGATATATTTCAAGCCATCCACATAGTAAACATTTTCAATTGAGTGTTCCAGAGATCTTCCAACTCTTCTTACGCCTAGGATGTACCCCTTCTTCCCATTTCTGAAGGACACATCCCCTCCTTGCAGGGCCTTCAACGAGAGAAAATCCATGGTATTTCCAGTCATATGCTTTGAGAATCCACTATCCATAATCCACTGTAGCCCGCTTTCCCTCACTGATCCCTGCTCACACAAATCAATGGTTAGATTTAGGAACCCAAACAAGTTTGGGTCCCTTGTAATTTGGAAATGGGTGAATGAGAACTTTTCTAGTCCATACTGGCAGGATTTTGTGTTTTTTGCTGGGACCTGGTCCCTGATCATGCTTTCTCCTGCCTGCAAATATTTCATTTTTCTGGACTGATTTGTCCCTGATTGGACAACTTTCCTTGTAGTGTCCATTGTTCCCACAATGGGTACAAAGCCAATTGTCAGGGACTATAACATACTTGTTGTGAGGGTTGTAGGGAGTTTTCTACTTTTGAAACCCGATCCCCTGCTTGTTCCCAGAGTTGTTAGAGTACATAGCAGTGACAACGTCTGTGGACCAAGTCCAATTCAAATATTTCTTAAGATCAGATGTTAGTTTGCTCACTTCTGCTTGCAACTCCTTATTTTTCTCAACCTCACCGCACGAACTATTTTTGACCTCATTCAGTTCTTTTTCAAGCTTGACATATTTTTCACTGGCTATTTCCTTCCCTTTATCTATACTTGATGAACCAGGTTCTAATCTTAGTCCCTGAATAGTTTCTTCTAAGTCTGTGATTACTACTAGAAGATCATCTCTTTCATTTTCTGACTCCTTATTTTTCTTCTCTATCTCTTCCCTTTTCTATTCAAGACCTTTTATGGTATCCTTAAAATCCACAACGACTACCATTAAGTCGTCTCTTTCGTTCTCAACACTGTTGATTTTGCACCTTAGAGTCTCATTTTCTTTTTCAAGGTTTTCTACGGTTTCTTTCAGGTCAACCACACACACGACTAGGTCATCTCTAGTCTGTTCAGCTTCTCCTAGCTCTAGGGTCAGTGAATCTTTTTCTTCCATTAAGGTATAATAGGTATCAATGAGAACATTCAAGAAGGACTTTAGTTTTTTAGGAGAGTAGGATCTCAGATTTCTCTGAACATCCCTGAAATTTACCTCATCGGTATCATCGTCTTCGTCGGATTGATCCATGAGAGAAAATAACGAGTCATACTCCTTGCCCTTGCCTTCAAAAACCATCATGGAGCTATTCTCTGCTTCAGGTTCCTCTTCTAATTCACTGGATGAGTCTCCCCAGGCAGCAAGAGCTTGTCTCACAACATTGTCAGCTGCACTTTTTCTACTGAATCTCTTTTCTGGAACCTGGTTTCTCTTTGCAACCTTGTTTGTGTTGTACTTGTAGCTGTCCTGTTTCAAGAGTGGGCAGTCCTTGATGAAGTGTCTAGGTTTGCCACATTTATGACATAGATCATGATTCATGGGCTTACTTGATCTCCCTCTTCTAGGTATCCCACCATTCCTTCACACCATCTTTTGGAATCTCTTGGTGAGATAGGCCATGTCGTGATCTTCTTTGCTTGACTCGCATTTTTCTGCTTGAAGAACCAGGTTCTTCTCCTTCTTAGGATCTCTTCTTTCAATATACTTCTTTTTATTCATATCATATGTCCTCATATTACCTATCAACTCATCCACAGTTAATGTCTGCAGATCTTTTGCTTCCGTGATAGCGTTCACCTTACTTTCCGAAGAACTTGGCAGAACACTTAAGATTTTTCGCACAAGTTTGTTTCTGGGAATAACTTCACCTAGAGAATGAAGTTCATTGATGATAGAGGTGAACCTGGTATGCATGTCCTGTATGGACTCATCTTGAACAGTTCATATTCTGTAGTGAGCATGTCTATCTTGGGCTGCTTTACTTGTGTTTTTCCTTCGTGTGTCGTCTGCAGGGCATCCCAAATTTCCTTAGCTGACTGACATGCAGAGATCATGTTATATTCGTCAGGTCCAATACCACAAACAAGAACTTTCTTTGCGCGAAAGTTCTTTTCCACAGCTTTTCGATCTGCCTCATCGTACTGCTTTCTGGTTTTTGGTATTAGAGGACCTACTTCTCCAAGATTTTTTAATGGAACATGAGGGCCATCACAAATAATGTCCCAAAGCTCGGAGTCTTCAGCCGTGATAAAATCGTGCATTCTTGTTTTCCACCAACCGTAGTATTGGCCGTTGAATCTTGGGGGTCTGTAGGTTGATTGTCCTTCCTCAAAATTTGGTGGAGTAGCCATTTGAGATCCTTTCTAGGTGTTAACCTTTCAGAAAGAACCTGCTCTGATACCAATTGAAGGTTTCTTAGCTTCCACCAACCAGTAGAGTGACCAGGTCCTCTACTAGTTCCCACAGAACTACTTACTAAAAAAACAAGTAAAGAGACAAAGGATTTTTACGTGGAAAAATCTCACTCAAGGGGACAAAAACCACGACCTACACTTGTAGGATTTCAACTTTACTAACTTGTAATCTAAACTATTACAAGCCACTTTGTAATGACTTTCTTACAAAGACTTCAATACTCTAACTTGTAATACTTCTTACAAGCCACTTTGTCACAACCTACTTACAAAGACTTTGACTCATGACTAGCTTTAGTCACACACAAGTTTGGAAGATGAAAGATTAAAAAGTTCCTAACTAGTTGCTTCTACAAAGCTTAGTAGGATACAATGAAAAACAAGATGCAAGATTACAACTCAACTAAGGACATTAACATTACTTGATAACCACGTGTGAGGTCTTAGTGGAGTTGTCTTTTTGCTCTTGAAGCCCTTGAGTCTTTAATGCTTGAGAGCACTTAATGCTTGAATATTCTTAGTAATTGCTCAAGTGAGTATATTGTTCTTCTTGCTTCAAAATATTACCAAACTTTGCACATTCCAAGAAAGATGTCCAAAATCTTGAAGGTACACGGCTCAACCACTAGGAAGTCACTTCTGCACTGTTGCTACACTGTAGCGTGAACAGTAGCAGGCAATCACCTTTTCTGTCACAGCTTTTTATAGCTGTCAAGTTGGCCTGTACTTTATTCTGTGAGTCCGCTAAGGGATCAGGTCCCTTAGCTGGTCTGTCCTCATTCAGCATTGTATGATCCGGAATTCCTGAAGGCATGGATAGCTTGTGAAGTTGGTCCTCAAACTGGTCCTTCACATAAAAAGTTTGTTAAAACATCAAAACAGAATACAACTCATCACTTGTGCACGCCTTAACGCAAAACTTTTGTTTGTAATTGCTGAAGTTTTTGTTTTTGTAACTGGCGAGTTTTTGTTTTGTAACTGGCGAACTTCAGCTCTTTTTTTTTTGTAACTGACGAACTTTAGCTCTAAAGTTGAAGTTTTTGTTTTGTAACTGGCGAACTTCAGCTCTGATAAACATATTTATGGCAATCATCCCATGAACTGAAGTTCCATAACAGCACTAACAGCAGAAGAAAGAAGAAGCAGAAGAAAGAAGAAGAAGAAGAAGAAGAAGAAGAAGAAGAAGAAGAAGAAGAAGAAGAAGAAGAAAACAAAGGAGGAGGAGAAAGGGGGCTGAAATTATTTAAAAAGTGGGTATAAGTTAAAAGTTTACAAAAAAATTGATATAGATTAAATGGGGGCAACCAAATAGGGCGCCCCGTGCAATTTTTACGTTCTTTTAGTATAAACAATTAGGTGAGTTGCTATTTGGGTTAATTTAGAAGTTAGGAGTTTAAGTTTTGTACATTAATAAAATAATTTTTATACACTATCAGGTTAAGTTAACTACAACGACAGGTAACCTTTCATAACAAGTACTCCACAACAGATAACTTAAAATATAAAGTAACAACATATTATATCGAATTAAATTGCGTTAACTGGATAACATTTTCTTACTGTCAGTACATATAATTTAAATTCTAAAAGTTTGAATTATTTATCTTATATAACCACTTTTTTGGCTTGTATAGTAAATATTCGCCAAAATTTGAAACTTTTCGCAAATATAGCCACTTTAAATAGGCGTTTGGACATAAGAATTGTAAAATTTCAAAAAATGGTGAAAAAAATTTAAGTGAAAATAGTATTTGAAATTTAGAGTTGTGTTTGAACATAAAATTCAGTTTGGGTTGTTTTGAAGTTTTGTGAGTGATTTGGGTGAAAAAATGGTGAGATAGGCCATGTCGTGATCTTCTTCGCTTGACTCGCGTTTTTCTGCCTGAAGAACCAGGTTCTTCTCCTTCTTAGGATCTCTTCTTTCAATATCATTCTTTTTCTTCATCTCATATGTCCTCATATTACCTATCAACTCATCCATAGTTAAGGTCTGCAGATCTTTTGCTTCCGTGATAGCGTTCACCTTACTTTCCCAAGAACTTGGCAGAACACTTAAGATTTTTCGCACGAGTTTGTTTTTGGGAATAACTTCACCTAGAGAATGAAGTTCATTGATGATAGAGGTGAACCTGGTATGCATGTCCTGTATGGACTCATCTTGAACAATTCATATTCTGTAGTGAGCATGTCTATCTTGGGTTGCTTTACTTGTGTTGTTCCTTCGTGTGTCGTCTGCAGGGCATCCCAAATTTCCTTAGCTGACTGACAGGCAGAGATCATGTTATATTCGTCAGGCCCAATACCACAAACAAGAACTTTCTTTGCGCGAAAGTTCTTTTCCACAGCTTTTCGATCTGCCTCATCGTACTGCTTTCTGGTTTTTGGTATTAGAGGACCTGCTTCTCCAAGCTTTTTTAATGGCACATGAGGGTGTGTCCCAAAGCTCGGAGTCTTCAGCCGTGATAAAATCGTGCATTCTTGTTTTCCACCAACCGTAGTATTGGCCGTTGAATCTTGGGGGTCTGTAGGTTGATTGTCCTTCCTCAAAATTTGGTGGAGTAGCCATTTGAGATCCTTTCTAGGTGTTAACCTTTCAGAAAGAACCTGCTCTGATACCAATTGAAGGTTTCTTAGCTTCCACCAACCAGTAGAGTGACCAGGTCCTCTACTAGTTCCCACAGAACTACTTACTAAAAAAACAAGTAAAGAGACAAAGGATTTTTACGTGGAAAAATCTCACTCAAGGGGACAAAAACCACGACCTACACTTGTAGGATTTCAACTTTACTAACTTGTAATCTAAACTATTACAAGCCACTTTGTAATGACTTTCTTACAAAGACTTCAATACTCTAACTTGTAATACTTCTTACAAGCCACTTTGTCACAACCTACTTACAAAGACTTTGACTCATGACTAGCTTTAGTCACACACAAGTTTGGAAGATGAAAGATTAAAAAGTTCCTAACTAGTTGCTTCTACAAAGCTTAGTAGGATACAATGAAAAACAAGATGCAAGATTACAACTCAACTAAGGACATTAACATTACTTGATAACCACGTGTGAGGTCTTAGTGGAGTTGTCTTTTTGCTCTTGAAGCCCTTGAGTCTTTAATGCTTGAGAGAACTTAATGCTTGAATATTCTTAGTAATTGCTCAAGTGAGTATATTGTTCTTCTTGCTTCAAAATATTACCAAACTTTGCACATTCCAAGAAAGATGTCCAAAATCTTGAAGGTACACGGCTCAACCACTAGGAAGTCACTTCTGCACTGTTGCTACACTGTAGCGTGAACAGTAGCAGGCAATCACCTTTTCTGTCACAGCTTTTTATAGCTGTCAAGTTGGCCTGTACTTTATTCTGTGAGTCCGCTAAGGGATCAGGTCCCTTAGCTGGTCCGTCCTCATTTAGCACTGTATGATCCCGAATTCCTGAAGGCATGGATAGCTTGTAAAGCTGGTCCTCAAACTGGTCCTTCACATAAAAGTTTGTTAAAACATCAAAACAGAATACAGCTCATCACTTGTGCACGTCTTAACGCAAAGCTTTTGTTTGTTATTGCTGAAGTTTTTGTTTTTGTAACTGGCGAACTTCAGCTCTAAAGCTGAAGTTTTTGTTTTGTAACTGGCGAACTTCAGCTTTGTTAAACATATTTATGGCAATCATCCCATGAACTGAAGTTCCATAGCAGCACCAACAGCAGAAGAAAGAAGAAGAAGAAGAAGAAGAAGAAGAAGAAGAAGAAGAAGGAGGAGGAGGAGAAAGGGGGCTGAAATTATTTAAAAAGTGGGTACAAGTTAAAAGTTTAAAAAAAATTGGTATAGATTAAATGGGGGCAACCAAATAGGGCGCCCCGTGCAATTTTTACGTTCTTTTAGTATAAGCAATTAGGTGAGTTGCTATTTGGGTTAATTTAGAAGTTAGGAGTTTAAGTTTTGTACATTAATAAAATAATTTTTATACACTATCAGGTTAAGTTAACTACAACGACAGGTAACCTTTCATAACAAGTACTCCACAACAGATAACTTAAAATATAAAGTAACAACATATTATATCGAATTAAATTGCGTTAACTGGATAACATTTTCTTACTGTCAGTACATATAATTTAAATTCTAAAAGTTTGAATTATTTATCTTATATAACCACTTTTTTGGCTTGTATAGTAAATATTCGCCAAAATTTGAAACTTTTCGCAAATATAGCCACTTTAAATAGGCGTTTGGACATAAGAATTGTAAAATTTCAAAAAATGGTGAAAAAAATTTAAGTGAAAATAGTATTTGAAATTTAGAGTTGTGTTTGAACATAAAATTCAGTTTGGGTTGTTTTGAAGTTTTGTGAGTGATTTGGGTGAAAATTTTGAAAAACAGCTTTATGGAATTTTTCAAATTTTTGAAAATTTCCAAAATGCATATTCAAGTGAAAATTGAAAATTTTATGAACAAACGCTGATTTCGAAAAAAAAGTGAAATTTTTTTAAAAAAAAAAGAAAAGGAAAAAAAAAGTTATGTCCAAACGGGCTCTAAATAATCCTCGTAAAAGGCTCTCGTTCCGAGAGTGGTCATCCAATAGAAGTTCGTCGTCTAAAAAAAAACTCCTAACACGCTCAAAGCACGACGAGATTACTATTGTATTACTAAAAATTTTGCAGACTCTTTGGTCACACATGTTTTATCTCCAGTTCTGGCGAGTTTAAGTTATTATTATATAGAGTTCTGATAATCAGAAGATATCTCATTTTAAGTATTTTAAAATTTAATTTTATTATCCCGGTTCTAACACTTTTCTTGTTTTTTTAAACTGTGGTGTCCGAGTTTCACAGAATACCTGCTACCTCCAACAACATAGATACTCTGTAACTCTATCCACCAAGGCTTGTACCAGGTAACTGTTGTTTCCTAAACAATATTGAGGTATTGTGAAGTAATGAACTCAAAACAGAAGAGGAAGCAGTATGGAGAACAACTAATCTGAAAGCGAGCAATCAGCAATATGTAACTATCATATGCAAATGATATCACTCATTGTCATCTTAATAACTCTAGTAGATCCTTTTGATCCTCAAATTCTACTGAACTACTACCCAAGTCCTTTGATAGTCCCCTCTCTTTCATCATAGCTCGAATTTTCTCCGCGTCATTCCACCTTCCCATTTCACCATATAAATTAGCCAAGACAACGTAATAGGCCGAATTCTTAGGTGCCAATCCTACAAGTTTCCAAGCTGCAAACTCACTCAATTCTTGATTCCCATGAAGTCTGCAGCCAGCAAGCAGTGCACCCCAAACGCTCTTCGTAGGTTCCATTGGCATCTCTTTTATCATCCTAAACGCGTCTTCTAAATGCCCACAACGCGCTAATAGATCAACCATACATGCATAGTGTTTCACACCAGGTGGAAATCCATACTTCCCGTTCATCAACCAAGAAAAGATTTCTCTACCATGTTCAACCATCCCCGAATATGCACACGCACAAAGCACAGCAACTAATGTCACTTCATCCGGGTTGACATTTTCGCGCTCCATGATAAAGAACCATTGCACCGCCTCCTCCCCACTTTTAGCCAATGCCAAGCCTCTGATCACAGCATTCCAAGTATACACATTCTTGTGTTTCATTTCTTGAAATACCCAAAAACTATATTCAATTTTCCCACATTTTCCATACATATCTATCAATGAAGTACCTAATATCACATCCAACTCCCACCCACTCCTCCTTATATAGTCATGTATCCACATACCCATATCCAAAGCACCATAATTAGCACAAGCAGATAATGCATTCACCATTGTCACCCGATTAGGTGCCACACCCGCATTTCTCATTTGCTCAAACACAACAAGCGCATCATCATACTTCCCACAATCTCTATAACCCATAATCATCACTGTCCAAGAAACAACATCTCTCTGAGGCATTTCGTCGAACAGTTGTTTACACAAATCAATCTTGCCACATGAAGCATACAAGTTCAATAACGAGTTCTGAACGTAAATATCACACGCATGACCCCATTTTATGATGTGGGTATGTACAGATTGGCCTAGTTTTAGCTCCTTAAGATCAGACAAAGACTTGAGAACAAAAGGGTACGTGTAATTATTCGGAAAAATACGTTCTTTATGCATGTGGGCATACATAGAAATGGACTTTTGTTTTAGTTTAACTTCTGTTTGTGAAAATGCTTGAATGAGAGTGTTGCAAATGAAGACGTGGGGCCTCTTGATAAGTTTGGTGTAAAGGGTGAAAGCAGAGTTTAAGAGACCTAAGGATTGGCAAGCTAAGATGAAGTTATGGGCAATGGTAGTGTTGAAATGGAGATTGTGGAGAATGAGTTGAGTTTGGATTTGGGAGATATGAGAAGGTAAAATATAGGTTTTTTTAAGAAGATGGAGGATTTTTGTTGCTGTGTTATTGAGCTGTGAATATGAATTTGATGTCATTGGTACGTTTGTGCATTTACCATACCTTCTTTGAAGCGTGGAATATATATCATATTTTTTTCGGCGAAATGTCGCTTTTGAAAGAAGCAAATCTATTCTCAACACTTTTTTCTTTAACATCATCGTGGCCACGGTTAAATATATATACTCATTTCCACACCTTTGTAATACTTTGTTGAGTTTGACTTAACCGATTTCTCCTAAGAATTTACACATTAATCCATCAAAATTATTAAGAAGTTGGAAAGAGACTATACTATACTATATATACATCTTAAGATATATATGAATATGCCTAGTTTAAATGAAAAGAAAAATAACGATTTACAATTATATCCTTAAATTATACAAATATTTAAGGTTATAAAATTCGATCAATAGTTCGAGGTTATTTTAGTCGTTCAATATGTAGCATAAATTATTCATGCTTTTATTATATATATATATATATACACACACACACACTATGTGTGTTACAAAAATTAAACAAATTTTATACAATTTTCGACTACGAAATGTCAATAGTTTCGGGCGGCCTAAAAGTGAAAAAAGGCCCAATTGATATTTTAAGCCCTTTTTTTGTTTCTCCCACGATGTTAGTTAGAGACAGACACATGATTTGAAAGTGGAGGGGCACCACTATCGTATCAAAATTTGAGCAAATGATTGAGTTGGAATTGAACCCACGCAACGCACTAAATGTTAAATTGTGCCCCTAAATCGACCAATGTAGTTGCCCTGTATTTGAATCTTAAGATATCAATCAATCAATATATATATATATATACATATATATATGTATATATATATATATATATATATATATGTATATATATATATATATA
>ML378680.1:10231-36827 GCA_005239525.1 Nicotiana knightiana
ATCCACACATAAAATTTACATAAGAAGATATATATATATATATATATATCTTCTTATGTAAATTTTATGTGGGATCGGGTGGCACGCCGCCACGGGTATGTTATTCGGATTGGGTTGAACTTCGCAACAGTGTGATGATGAGAAGGGTTAATATGTATTTATTTTTTTGTGTTTTATTTCCTAATTTCTGAGAAAGGTTCACATTAGTTGCGTGAGTTGAATAGTTCCTTCCTGAGTCGTTTCTTATTATCATGTTCGAGTTATGGCCTATTGGCGCGATGTGGTATCATGTGCGGTTGTTGGTCATGTTGGGATGGTTTGTTGTCTGAGCAGTTCATACTGGGTGAGACGAGATTATCAGATCAGGGATAAGTGCGATGAGGCTATGTGAAGTGTATATTAAAGAACAAATACCATT
The DNA here is from genome assembly GCA_005239525.1 of Nicotiana knightiana. Taxonomy (NCBI): domain Eukaryota; kingdom Viridiplantae; phylum Streptophyta; class Magnoliopsida; order Solanales; family Solanaceae; genus Nicotiana; species Nicotiana knightiana. Next base: position 10,650 of record ML378680.1, read on the forward strand.
ATTCAGGTTTATAATGAAGTGATGATTCTAGTCAAGATGAGGTATTCAAGGATTTGTTAACTCTGCAGTTGAGTATGAATTTCTGCGCATTTCCTCCATTGTGGTGGTATCGCCAGCATTATAGCAGGATGTATGTATATATATCATGAGGTGCATTGGGAGCATCAGATTCGTGGACCTTGGCTATTAAGGTTCAGGGAACGTCATTGTAGTCAGATGATGAGTTATGCGGTGCATGGTGCCAATTCAGCAAGGGTATGCAATTATGAGTTGGTATATCGTGTGCTAGTTGATACGGTGTTTATATGTTGGAACTGGGCCTGGCAGAGAAATTCCAGGTGTGTGAATGAATTTTGAGCTTATTGTATGGATAAGAGAAGAAATCTTTATGTGTGATCAAGCTAATGTGCTCAACTGGGTTGTGGTAGCACGGACAGGTGCTCGATGTATTAAACAGTGATTTCAGGTAGCTCCAGAGCAGTTATTGGCATGTTCTAGGACGAACGTCGGTTTAAGTGGGGGAGAATGTAACGACCCGACCGGTCGTTTTGAGTTCTAGCGCGTCGTTCAGCGGTTTGAAGTTGTGAGCAACTTCGTTTCAGGTATTATGACCCGTGGGCGTGGTCGGAATTGAATTCCAGGAAGTTTAGAATTGATTTGGAAAGAAAATTCATTTCAGAAGCCTTAAGTTGGAGAAATCAACTAAGATTGGAATTTTGAGTAAACGACCTCCGAATCAAGATTTGAAGGTTCCAGCAGGTTCGTATGATGATTTTGGACTTGGGTGTATGTCCGGATTAGGTTTTGGATAACCCAGGACCGTTTCAGCGTATATTATGGAAGTTAGCATTTTAGAAGAACTTCATAGATTTGGGCTTGAAGTGCATTTCAGTGTTGTTGATGTCCGTTTGGGATTCCGAGTCTCGGAATAGCTTTGTATGGTGATTCTAGAATTGGGAGCGCGATCGGAAGTGAATTTGGATGTCCGTAGATCATTTTGAAGTCATTTGGCTAAAGAAGAAATTTGAAGGTTTTTGAGAAATCCGATCAGAAGTGGAAGTTTTGTTATCGGGGTCGGAATGCAATTCCGGAAGTTGGAGCAGGTCCGTAATGTTGAATATGACTTATGCGCAAAATTTGAGGTCAATCGGACGTGATTTGATAGGTTTCGGCATCGGATGCAGAAGTTGGGAATTTCTAAGTTCATAAAGTTGGGATTTGAGTGCGATTCGTGGTTTTGATGTTGTTTGATGTGATTTGAGGCCTCGATCAAGTCCGCATTATGTTTTGGAACAGGTTGGTATAATTGGAGTTGGTATAATTGGACGGGGTCCTGGGTGGCCTCGGTTGGATTCCGGGTGGTTAACGAATCAATGTTGAAGTTGAAGAAGGCTGAAGACTACTGTCATTTGGTGTAACCGCACCTGCGAGGCTTTGACCGCAGGTACGAAGCCGCAAGTGTGGCTAAGGGCACCGCAGGTGCGAGTTCTGGGCTGAAGCTGAGGAGGCCGCAGGTGCGGAAGATGGGTCGCACCTGCGGAAGCATAGGTGCGGAGAATGGACCGCAGAAGCGAGAAATGCTGGGTTGAGTCAGAGCTGCACCTGCGATGGAATTTCCGCAGGTGCGAAGCCGCAGGAGCAGCTATTGGACCGCAGGTGCGAAGAGATGCCTGGGTAGAATGTTTTAAAGACGGGTTCTTGTCATTTCTCACCCATTTTTCATTTGTCATGGGCGATTTTTTGAGAGCATTTCAAGGGGGATTTTCGTCAGGCATCAAGGTAAGTAAATTTCTTCCGTTTGTTAGATAAATACAAGATTATATGCATGGATTAGGCATGGAAATTGGTAGGAATTTGGGAAAATTCTGAAAAAACCTAGAAAATGTAAATTTGGAATTTAGCCACGATTTGACTATGGAATGTAGAGAAAATTGCATGATTGAACTAGTAGGGCTATGGGTAGAATGTATCTTCGAGGATTTCAGATTTTTGGGCACGTGGGCTCGAGGGCATTTTGGTATTTTTCTCCGAGCGGGGTTGGGAAAGTATATAATATGAATTTGTTTTGAGTATTAGGATGAATTTTCATTGCTTTGCCATTATGTGGTAGTTTCGAAGCATTGTGCATCCGTTGGAGTCATCGGAGGGGCTTGGAAGCCGGTATAGGAATTTCGGAGCGAGGTAAGTCTCCTTTCTAACTTTGTGAGGGGGAATCGTCCCTCTAGGTGAATTAATTCAATACATGTTATTATTTTCGGGGGCTACGTTCGCACGAGGTGACGGGAGTCTGTGCGTAGCTACTATTATGCCTTGTCCCGGTAGTCTAGGACCCACTAGCATGCCTTACATGTTACACCTGTAATCCTGCGTGTAATGTTAAACTACAAATATAATCGAAGACGTAATTGAGTATCTAAAAGAAAACTAGAGTTCATCTTGTTAATCTTCTAAAAAGAGAATTTATCTCTCTATGGACATTTGTGTCCCTGGACTAGGTTGTATCGTGGAATATCATTAAACTTGGCAAATGAGTTTCAAAAACAAATGATTTCAAAACCTATATTTTATGTTTTGTTTTAATGAGGATTTTACCACTTTCCTGAGAAAATTGTTTTCTTGATAAAATACTGATTTAATATGTGGATATGTGTAACTTTGGGTGCATGAGTCGCTTGAGTGATTCGCGAGCAGGAAGACCCTGTATTTGTGTGGGTATTCATATGAGCACCTGAGTCGCAGGTATGATTTGCGAGCAGGCTAGCCGTATTATTTTAACCGCGTCGCATGATCGTTTCGCGAGCGGGGCAGATAGATGCATCTATGGTTCGAGCCGATCGACCCTTCGGTAGTGCACAATTTATTATTGTTGGTCCGCGTCGTTTGGCCCTCGGCATTGCCTGCGCATGATATTTGTTGCGTAGTTGCTATGATATTTGCTTGATTACTGGCCTAAAATATTAAATTATCGATTGAAATGACAGAGATTTAAAGTTATCAAAAAGATTTGGAAGAACCTGTTCCTTCCCGTCGATAAATTGTCATTTGATTAAATCACCATGTTGGTTAATTGTTATTAATATGACGAAGATATAAAGTGTTAAACGTGAATGGAGTCGAAAATATTTATTCCTGATTTTAATGAATTGCCTATGATAATCATGCTTAGTGTCACTCTTAAATATTTTAAATTCACCTTTAGTAAGTGTCTAATTTGACCTCTCGTCACTACCTCTCTGAGGTTAGGCGGGCGACTTCATGAGTACACGTTATTTTTGTACTCATGCTACACTTGCTGTGCATTTTATTGCACGGGTACTTTCATAGCAATGTGGAGGATTCGGAGATTTAGGCGAGCTGCATCATCCGGAGGCGATCTGCAGCTGACAGAGTCTCCTTCGTACTGTATATATTTCATTTAAATTTCCTTGTCCAGTTATATTTCGGACATGCTTGTAATGATTGTTGAATTCTTAGAAATTGCTCATGTACTTGTGACACCGGGTTTTGGCATATAATTGTTTAAGTGTAATCTTTAAACCATTGTTTTAATTAACAAACTTTTATTTGGTTATTATGTAATGAAGTGAAAGGAAGTGTTTTCATAAATGTTTTAAAACGGAAAGTTATTTCAATTAATTAATGTTTTGGCTTGGCTGACCTTGATGTCCGGCGCCATCACGACCTTAGGGATTTTGGGTCGTGACAATCTTCTAGTGTCATAGCTAATGAGTCAAAAGCACGCCTAAAGCGTGTTAGACCATTGGGTTCTAAGGATCGATATCCTAGAAAAAGAAAAATAAATGATCAAGATGACACTACGAAAGAGTCTCATGAATAAATCCACGATTTAACCAATCTTGAGGTTCATGAGTAAATCACTTAGCTGGAGACTCAAGAAAATAAGGAACTATCAACAAATCCAATCGATATTGAGACGAATTTGAATCGATCAGATATAGTGGTAGATTATATCTTTGCATATAATGTTGCATATAACATTATACAATATATTCAGGATCTTGAACCTCAAACTGTTAGAGAATGTCTACAAAGACGTGATTGGTCAAAATGGCAAGAAGTCAATCCAATCAGAGTTGAATTCACTTCGTGAAACGTGAAATTTTTGGGCAAATAGTCCAAACACCTAATGATATTAAGCTTGTTGGCTATAAATGAGTCTTTGTACGTAAGAGAAATGAGAAAAATGAGGTACAAAGATATAAGGCATGCCTTGTTACACGAGAATTTTCACAAAGGCCTGGTGTCGATTATAAAGAGACATATTTACCTGTTATGGATGCAATAATATTTCTTTATCTCATTAGTTTTGCTGAGATAATTGTTATTCATGAAGCAAGTCGAGAATGTATATGGTTGAGGTCTATAATAGATCTTATTCGAGACAAATGTGGTTTGAATTGTGGCAAACTACCCACGATTTTGTATGAAGACAATGCAACATGCATAGCCCAATTGAAGGGAAGATTCATAAAAGGAGATATGACAAAACACATTTCACACACATGATCTTCAAAAGAATGGTGATATTAATGTGCAAAAGATTTGTTCAATTGATAACATGGATGATTTATTCACAAAATCTTTACCGACGTCAACCTTTAAGAAACTAGTGTACAAGATTGGGATGCGAAGGCTCAAGGATGTGAATTGATGCTCTCATCAAGGGGAGTTTGTACTCTCTTTCCCTACAAGGTTTTGTCCTACTAGGGGTTTTCCTTGCAAGATTTTTAACGAGGCAACCAAAAGGCGTATTTCTAAACATGTGTACTCTTTTTCCTCCACTTGAATTTTTTTCACTGGATTTTATTTTAGTTAAGGTTTTAACGAGACATATTATCCGTTGAATAGACATTCAAGGGGGACTATTATAAATATAATTGTATTTAAGGTGAATGTCTATATTTTAGAGAAATTTTAGGGTTTGTAACTTGGTGGCTAAGTCACTTTTTCCCTATAAATAGAGATGTTTTATTCCATTATAATTCATCCCAAAATTAATAAGAATTCTCTCTTCCTTTTCTCTGCAATATTCTTCTATTCCTTTATTGTTTTATTTCGACAAAACATATTTTAAAATATCTATAGTGTAATAATTTCTAATACAATAAACCAATATTTAATACTAATGAATAATAACTACATTTAAGTTATGTGTTAAAATTTATGCGTTACTAGTTCAAGAATTATAATCTTTTCACGACAATTTTTTTATTACTACTTCATGCATTATGCGGTGAGAGAAAATTCAACTTCTCTCCACAATAACTTTTGCTCTTCTATAGTCCTAATCACTCTCAAACTCAAACACCATATCTAACAAGATTTTCATCGAAGCCTCATGATATATAATTAATAGAATCTCAAAAAGCAAATGGTAACGAATTCATTTCCTTTAAGGATGATAATAACTAACGAATATGGAACTCCACAACCATTCAACTTGCGAGCAGTAACTACTAGCCAATGGAAGGCACATAAAATAATTTGAGAATGTCTTGACTCACAATAATTCAGCTATCCAAGGAGGATAGAGAACACATATATCATCCCCGTAGATACTCAGTAATTATTAAACTGTAGAGAAAAAGAATACTTCACCAACATCTAAAATAGAAGACAAACGAATTGTGGAGGCCTACTAAAAACATTCGGATATAGAACCAAACTATTATATTGTAAAGTTTTCTTAGGAGGAAATTATGAATCGCGCACTATAAAATGGCCCTTCATTTATCTTTGGTCATTTTTTCTCGGTACAATGGTGAGTACCTAATTTTGTGGCTGAGGAGGCAAAACAAACTTTTAAAGAAATATAGATTCACTTACCACAACTTCCTATAGAGTTCTATGATGTTATGATTCTTCAAAAGATAAAAAAAATACAATAGGTCGATTGCTAAAAAATGATGCACGCAACGCTGCTACCCTGGGAGGAAGATATGTTAGATTATGTGTTAGAGTTATCTCTTGACTACCCAGATATGTCCTTTATTGTCATTAGCCAGCACAAAGGTTTTTTTAATACGGAGGCAAAAATTTTCGTATGAGTTTCTTCTAAATTAATCCACCTTCGACAGAACAAGAGAGTGATTGCAATTACAATAAGTGATTTTATGAGTGGGCTCAAGAAAATACATGCACATTAAAAAATCGTTATTTAAGCAAAACCACCAATGCTCAGCGGTGACTCTAGTATAAAGAGAAAATAACAAAATAAATATCTATAAGCCAGTCTTTCCAAATTTTCAAGGTAAAAGAGCTCCTCGCCAAATGATCCTTTATGTTTGGTTGCAGGTTCAAAATGATCCATTAAATATAACTTTGAGTAGTTTTGATCCTTTTAAGTTTACTAAACATAATACTTTTGGTCTCCATCAAATATTTTAAATAAGTTGATTGCTATATTTGTGAACAACTAATTTTTGACCACACCGAAAATTTTAGTGTAAATACTTCTTTAGGGTCTAATCTTCACATCTTAAACTTTGATTTTTACTCTTAATAGGTTTTATTTGTTTTTGTATATATATAAAAAAAAGATACTACAAAAAAAATCACATTCTTAGAGTATAAATAGTATTCCTAAATTAAATTTAAAAAAGAAGAAGAAGAGAAATTCAAATATATATATATATATCCTTTTTCTGAATAAATATATAAATCCTTTTTCTAATTCAATTAGTTTGCCAATAGATATTAGCAGTAACGAAAACCTCATGCCTTCATGCAAACGAAGTGATGATGATTTTATTTTATATATATATATATTTATATTTGTTCATGAGAAGTTTCTTTATTGACTTTTCCATTATAGTAGTTTCTTGGTTTAAATCTGCTAGTAATTGATCATAAGTGTAATTGTTAAGTGTGCTATTTTAATGATGTAGTTAGAATGTCTAATGATCCTATGGATTTATTTCATTATTTTACATCATTGTTTAATAGTTTAGATGATTACTAATTTATAGATTATGGCATAACTTGTTTAGTAATTAATACTTCATAATTATCAAATGCTTCCAACAACTTAAATATATCATTGATTTGGCTAATGCTCCTTAACTAAATTTTACACTTCATCCAAAATTGACTTCCATAAATCATGGTCTCAAAATAATCTCAATCTTAGGAAAGAAACAAATTTTTAAACGCGCTTCAAGTATTAGCCTATGTGTTCATACCCGAATCATGGGTTGATATTCTTAATAATAAAAGGATCATGTACGCATTTCGTGTCTCGACACCTTTAAATAAAAAATAATTATCTTATAACCATGTGTACATTCCGTACCTTGGTTTAACATTTAATTTTAAAGAAATACCTTGTGTGCGTATTGCACCTAGGTGAACACATAAAAAAAGGTACAATAATTAATTAAGCGATAATAGATAAGCCATAAAAAAAAAGACAAGAATAACTAAAAATTGATTTAAGCCTTACATTAGTCAATAATGCGACCGTGCTAGAACCACGGGACTCGAGGAGTGCCTTACACCTTCCCCTCGGTCAACAGAATTCCTTACTCAGTCTTCTGTTTTCGTAGACCATGAATTAGAAGTCAAATCTTCCTTTTGATAAGGGATTCAATAAAAGGTGACTTGGAACATCAAAACTCAATTCCAAGTGGTGACTCTCAATAATAATAATCTCTATTCAAAACGTCACTTCAATTGAAAAACTACAAAACGTCACTTCAATTGAAAAACTAACTCAACCTCGTACCATGATTGTGCGGAAAGAAAAGAGGTGTGACAATATTTAATGAAAATTACGATAAAAAAAGAAAGTTAACATAAACTAACATTTCAAGGTACATCTTTTTTAATTTTTGCCATATTCAGTTAATTTTTGAAATGTGGTACAACTTTTTTTGAGGTACAAATTTGATATTTTAAAACTATTTTTGATACGTGATGCAATTCTTGATGTTGTATTTTTCAGATTTGACGGGACTTTATTATTAGTGTTTTGGTTAATCTTTTCCCAAAAAGTTAGAATGTGTTGTAAATATTTGATCGAGACCAAATGTGCTCATTTTGAAACTTAGAGAATCAAAACCGCTCAGGAATATACTTAAGGAATCATTTTAAACTTATCTTAAACCTAAGGACCATTACTTGTCATTTTCTCCCAAATAAACATCACCTGTTTTCTTTCGTGGAGAGCCGGCTGCCAGAATTGATTTGATTTTCTACTTCAAAGGGAGGGGTTTAAGCATAAACCCTAAAACAAGCTGAGATGGAGTCTTCTTCTCCGGCTGGGAGTAAAAGGAAGCAACCGGAGGAGGAGAACTCCGACGTGAACTCAGTCCAGAAGCTAAATTCATCCTCCTCAAAGAGAGTCACTTTAGCTCGAACCTGCGTTCACGAGGTAGCAGTTCCAACTAATTACACTTCAACCAACGACGAAACAATCCATGGAACCCTCTCAAACCCTTCGTATAACGGCGAAATGGCAAAAACCTACCCGTTTAAGCTCGACCCATTTCAGGAAGTATCCGTCGCGTGCTTAGAACGTAAAGAATCCGTACTAGTATCCGCACATACCTCCGCTGGGAAAACAGCTGTTGCCGAGTATGCAATCGCAATGGCATTTAGGGATAAGCAAAGGGTTATTTACACTTCACCTTTAAAAGCATTGAGCAATCAGAAGTACAGGGAGTTAAGCCACGAGTTTTCTGATGTTGGTTTAATGACGGGTGACGTCACGCTTTCGCCAAATGCAAGTTGTTTGGTGATGACAACGGAGATTTTAAGGGGTATGCTTTATAGAGGTTCAGAGGTAATAAAGGAAGTAGCTTGGGTTATATTTGATGAGATACATTACATGAAAGATCGCGAGAGAGGGGTAGTTTGGGAAGAGAGTATTATATTCTTGCCACCGGCTATTAAGATGGTGTTCCTTTCGGCTACCATGTCTAATGCTACTCAGTTTGCTGAATGGATTTGTAATATTCATAAGCAGCCTTGTCATGTGGTGTATACCGATTTTCGGCCTACCCCTTTGCAGCATTATATGTTCCCTGTGGGTGGTTCTGGATTGTATCTTGTGGTTGATGAGAATGAGCAGTTTAGGGAGGACAATTTTGTTAAGATGCAGGATAGTCTTGCAAACCAGAAATTGGGAGAAAATAAGAGTACTGCAAATGCTGCTAAGGTTAGAGGTAGAATTGCTAGAGGTGGCTCTTCTTCTGGTGTATCGGATATCTGCAAAATTGTCAAGGTGTGTGTAGTCTGCTCTTTAGATGATATGATATTCTCTTGTTTTTTCTTTTAATTCTTTCTTTGTTCTATCAATTTTTTTTGATGATATGTAGATTTTTCCCCATAGCAGTGTTGTTACCAAATTAAGCTTGTTTCATGAGTGAAGCTACGCTCTTCAGAGAAATTTGTGCTTATAACGATGACGTGTCCAAGTTCTTTTTATGTTAACTTCAAGGAGTTAGATTAATATCGGTATTATTGTATATTAGATGTTAAAATTAGTTATTTTAATTGCAATTTGATTATCATAGTACTAAATTCATACATTTGATATTTTTAAATTTTCTTTAGTGTTCTCCACTTCTCGCTTTTCCCTTCAAGCCCCATGGACCTTGTTGCTCTTTTGCGCTTATGGCACTGTGTCGTAATGCATTTCCCTTTATGCTTGCTTTAATCATTTACTATAACAATGTTGGTGCCTCATTTCACTGAAGCAATTGATTTTTTCTCCGTTAGATGACCATGGAAAAGAAGTTTCAGCCAGTCATTGTGTTCAGTTTTAGTAGAAGAGAATGTGAACAACATGCAATGTCTATGCTCAAGCTTGATTTTAATACTGAAGAGGAGAAGGAAGTTGTGAATGAGGTTTTCCGTAATGCAATGGATTGCTTGAGCGAGGAAGATAGAAGCTTACCAGCTATTGAATTGATGTTGCCCCTACTTCAGCGTGGAATTGCTGTTCACCATTCTGGCCTGCTTCCTGTTATCAAGGAACTTGTGGAACTTCTCTTCCAAGAAGGACTCATAAAGGCTCTTTTTGCAACAGAGACAGTAATGACTTTTCTTTTAATATTTTCTGGGTCTTTTTATCTTGTGCAGTTAAACACCACTGATGATTTTTTTCTTCTTTGTTGTTTTTCCTTCCTAATGTTTTGATAGTTTGCCATGGGGCTAAACATGCCTGCAAAAACTGTTGTCTTTACCAACGTAAAGAAATGGGATGGTGATAGTCATCGTTACATTGGATCTGGGGAGTATATACAGGTGAGTCAGAATTGCCCATATAACATGACATAAGAGCCCATATAACATGACTTAAAATCATATTCATTTCGGTTTAAATCATTTTTCATTTCGGTTCTTGATTCTTCATATTCTCCACTCTTTCATGTAGATGAGTGGAAGAGCAGGACGCCGTGGCAAAGATGACCGTGGTATTTGTATTATCATGATTGAAGAGCAGGTAATTTGGTAGTAATATTCTCACTCGAAGTGTATCTTGTACATAACTGTTATTGCCTTCTTGAAATGTATGTTTTTTGTTTGCCACTTAAGCATATGCAAACTATGTAGTCAAGTATGTCTAAGGCATCTTATGTATTCTTCTTGGCTGTTTAGATCGATGGCTTATGTAGTGTTTGATGATTTCAGATGGAGATGAATAGCCTCAAGGACATGGTATTGGGTAAACCAGCTCCATTAGTCAGCACATTTAGGCTGAGTTACTACACAATTTTGAATTTAATGAGTCATGCCCAAGGCCAATTTACTGCCGAGCATGTTATCAAAAACTCATTTCACCAGTTTCAGTATGAAAAGGTTTTCTCTTTGTCTAAGTCCATTTTCTCTTTGACTACGTTATATGTAATGACTGACAGTTTCTTTTTGTTAGGCATTACCTGACATTGGGAAGAAGGTCTCTAAGCTGGAAGAAGAAGCTGCGATGCTTGATGCATCCGGGGAGGTCATAAAGTTGTTATCTTGGTATTTTACATATATATTCTTATGCCATATATCCTGAACTTGCTTCTCTCTACTTGTAGGCTGAGGTTGCAGAATATCATAAACTAAAACTTGAGATAGCACAACGTGAAAAAAAACTTATGGCTGAAATAACACGGCCTGAAAGGGTTCTCCATTTTCTTCTTCCTGGTAGGCTGGTAAGTGGCGAGAGAAGCATCTCTATTCTCTGCTGCATTTTTGTGAGTGTATTGAGCTCTGACTAGTTTGGCCATATGTTACATTACTCTGTTTTTGACCTCATGTATGATTTTGTTGCCATGTACCCAGAAATTTTCTTTTGACATTGCTCTGTGCCTCACCTCTATTTGTGAGTGCACATGAATCTATCTGTCACATCTTTGAAAGCTCACAAAGATATAACTTTTAACTGATTACTGTTAATACCTAAACCTCGTTGTGAGGGTACTCTTATCCAATTCGAGATGAGTTGTAATCCTCTTCTATTACCTTCTGCAACTTTAACTTTAGATATTTCTTTAAGTTTCTTGCCCTTTTTTTTGGGGGGGTCAGTAATTTCTTGCTCTCTTCCTAACTTTACTATTGTGAATTTTTCTGATTGGGTTAGTTGCTATTGCTCCTTACCTATCAAAATAGATAAAGGATTCTATTTTCTAAAGATGTCATGGTGATTGCTGTGAGTCTCCCACTATGCCACTGCACTCATCATGGATCCCATGCGGGTGCTTGTTTATGCTATATATTGCTTTTGCAATCTTTTATTTGTTTTTTATTAGTATTTCCGCGCCAATACGTTGTTACTCACCGTATTGGCGTGGGGTGGTTCTGGGGGTTTGTGTGATAAAAATGTGCTACTAAGATTTAAACGCAAGTTTTATAGAGTGGTGGTTTGGCCGACTATGTTGTATGGGATTGAGTGTTGCCCGTCAAGAAGTTCCATGTCCAGAAGATGAAAGTAGCTAAAATAAGGATGTTGAGATGAATGTGTGGACATACCAAGAAAGACAAGATTAGAAATGATGTTATTAGGGACATTGTGAGAGTGGGCCCTTAGGAGTACAAGTTGCGAGAATCGAGACTGAGATGGTTCGGGCATGTGAACAGGCAAGACATAGCTGCCCCGATTACGAGGTGTGAGAGGTTGACCATGGCGGGTTTGAGGAAGGCTAGGAATAGGCCTAAGAAGTACTGGGTGAGGTGATTAGACAGGACATGTCACTGCTTCAGCCACTAGCAACGAGGGCCCGCTTCACTGAGGTGAGAGGCGCAGCGAAGCTCTCGCCTTTTTGATGTGAAGCGACAGTTTATACAAAAACTAAAAACTCAATAATAATAATATGTTAATAAATGTATCAATTCAAAAATTAAAAAGTCTACTGCCTAAAAACAGAGCCTAAAAAGAGACTCCACTGCCTCTGCTGTTGGTCGAAAAACAGAGCCAAAAAAAAAATAAGAGAAGAAGAAAGAGCAAGGGAAGGAAGAAAGAAAGAAAGAGCCCCTGCTGTGCTCTGCCTCTGCTGCTGGTCGAAAGACAGAGCACCAAAAATAAGACAAGAAGAAGAAAAAGAAAGGAAGAAAGAAAGAAGGAGTTGATCACTGAAGAAAGAAGAAGAAAAAGAAAAAAGAAGAAGACATCAATGGTCGAAATTGAAGTGTCGAAGGAAACAACTGAAATAGAAGAAGAAGAAGAAAGTAGAAGAAGAAATGAGAAGAAGAAGAAAAGAAAGGAAAAGAAAGTAGCATACCTAGGTGACTGGTGATGTCTGATGATGGAGAAGATGAATCCCAAGCCCTAATTTTTCTGTTGTTGAGAAACGTTTGCGGAAGGAGAAGAAGTGAAAACACAAGCCCTAATTTTGTATTTTACTAACTGCCGCTACCTTTTCTTCCTCTTTTTCCAAATAGCGATGCTATACAGCGCCTCTCGCCTCGCAGCGCCTCTCGCTACACAGGCAGAGGCGCACGCTTTTTCTGAATCTCAACGCAACAGAGCAAAATAGTGCTACTGCGTCGTGTCGCGTCGCCACACGCTATTAGCGACATAGCGCTCGTTATTTACAACACTGCTTAAGCTTACCGAGGACATGATCCTCGATAGGAAGGCGTGGAGGACGAGTATTAGGGTTTAGGGTTGACAGATGGTCACGAGTTTATCCTAAGCTTGTCAGTAAAACTAGTCTTATTGTTGTATTTGCTTATTCCTGGTTCATTATTAGTACATGTTGTATCATTCGCTTCCATTACTCTATTACCATGTTGTTGCTATTGTTTGTTGATTTCGTTCACTGTTCCTTGAACCGAGGGTCTACCGGAAACAACCTTTCTATCTTCGTAAGGTAGGGGTAAGGTTTGCGTACACACTACCCTCCCCAAACCACTTGTGGGATTACACTGGGTTTATTGTTGTTGTCGTCTATTTGTATTATCTGGAAATTCATTCACTTGATAACTTTTTTACTTTCCCCATTAGACGGCTCATCTTAGTGTGTAGATTGCGTTGGTGATTGCAGGTGAAGGTATGGGAAGGTGGAAAAGATTGGGGTTGGGGTGTTGTAGTCAATGTGGTGAAGAAGCCTCCAGCACCGTCAGGTTCTTTGCCTGCTGCACTCTCTGCTTCACGTGGCACTGGCTATATTGTTGATACCCTACTTCATTGCTCTCTTGGTTCTGGTGAAAATGGTTCTCAACCCAAACCACGTCCTACTCGTCCAGGGGAGAAGGGAGAAATGCATGTGGTGAGTACATACTTTTGTAATAATCATTCGTTTATTACAACTTAATTAGAATATGACTTTATTCCTGAGTATGTTTCCAAATTTTAGGTTCCTGTTCAATTACCCCTGATTTCTTCCCTCAGTAAGCTTAGAATATCTGTTCCTGCGGATCTTCGGCCATTGGAAGCAAGGCAAAGCATCCTGCTTGCTGTACAGGAGCTTCAGAAACGTTTTCCTCAAGGCCTCCCAAAGCTTAACCCTGTAAAGGTAGGAATTATATTACTGCTTTGGATTGGAAATATGCCATTTTTTATATGGAACTAGGCCATTTTTATTACGAAGCATATGTTGGTAAAAGCCAAAACTTAATGTTGAGAGAAAATTAGAATCTTAATGGATGGAATTCTTTTTGGTTCGTTGTTCTGATATATTTATCCGGTTGCCTGAAAATTCTGTCATGAGATATTGTCGGTCATGTTATCAACCAGGGCTATTTGTCAAAAATCAGAAATTAGTCACTTATAGGAAACTGGAGCCATGTGTAGTCCAGCACTCCAGCTGTATTTTACTTGTTCCTTAACAAATAAAGGGAGCTATATGCACGTCGTGTTTGATGTGTACCCTATATGATTGTAGTCTAGGCTACCTTCTTACTTCTTAGGGACTTTTTTTAATAGCTGATACACATTTCTCTCAGTTAAAAAAAGGGAAAAAATAGAGGAAGAAAGTGCAGGAAAGGTGATGTATCTTTGGTCAGCTGATTGTACTATCATTATCATGTTATCGTCATCCATTCTGTATTTATAGCTCCATTCTAGTGTCCTTCTATAGCTTGTTGAGAATAAGTGAATAACCATTCATATTTTCTCCGGCATTCATCTTATGCTGGTCAGGATTCTGAATTTACTATTCATGTAATCTCACATGAGTTTAGTGTCATATCCAGCTATAATATTTTCTTCTGTTTGGGTCAAGTATAAAGAAGGTTTGCTGGTTGTCAAATGAACGTTACAAAAAATGTAGTAGTATACTTCTTCAACTTCAAACTACTGATCAAGATAATTTTGTTGCTGCTTTTCCGGATTGCTACCATTGTAGGACATGGGTTTTGAAGATCCCGAATTCGTTGATATAGTGAACCAGATTGAAGAACTAGAGAAAAAATTGTTTGCTCACCCCCTGCACAAGGTTAAGTTTATTTTGAATAATCTGCTTAGCTTTTGAGGATGCATGAAATATAGAAACATTTGCTTTTATGCTTTTGATGATGGTTTAATTATTGTCGCTACTTGATGTTGCACACATGAAGCAGTCACAAGACGAACATCAACTTAAGAGTTTCCAGAGAAAGGCAGAAGTGAACCATGAAATTCAACAACTCAAGTCAAAAATGCGTGATTCACAGGTAAATTTCTGATGTGTCATGAATCATTCAATCAAGTACCCCATACCAAACTAGTTAGTTTTTGCTTCAAGAGTCCTCTATATCTATCCCACTCTATTCGGGTTTTTTTTTTCTTTAGCTTTTATTTGTTTGTTTTTTTTCTTATATTAATTTGTTAGGGTCACTTTCTGATCCAACTTTTCTATTCAAGATTGGCTTTCTCTTTTCATCTAAAAGGTTTAGGATGTTATCTTCTGAACATTTTATATCTTGTGGAACATTTTTGCTCTCACTCTTCTCAAGTTTTCTTCTATACTATTATGATACTCTTTTTAGTTTCAAGATGTTATATATCTGACCTCACTTACAGTGATCCTTGGAGTTTGCTGTTACTTTTTAGCACTCCACTGGATTTTGTCAATTTATCTATATAATACAAAATTGATGATTTTTCAGCTTCAAAAATTTCGGGATGAACTTAGAAACCGTTCCCAAGTCCTGAAGAAGCTGGGTCACATAGATGCTGATGGTGTTGTGCAGTTGAAGGGACGAGCAGCCTGCTTGATAGACACCGGGGATGAACTTCTTGTGACTGAACTGATGTGTAATGGTAATGTGACTACTCTCCCTTATGAGCATGCAGTCTAACTACTTTGGACTTGATTTGGGGTGGGAATTGGGATCAATGTGTATGGTTTGGAAAAGCATAAAGACGATACAGTTTTCACTGTTAAGCTAAAAAACCGAAGAGTTCAAACGAAACTGCGGTATGGGCTGCCTGGGTTAGTCTTTTTGCGACCTAAGGATCTATATACAACCACGATAGCTGCACTGTAACTAAAATTAAAAATAACTTAATCCTTTTTTTCTTTTAAATTGTCCAGTAGTCTCTCATATGTCTATAGGTTATCCTTATATACTTTTGTCCAGTGGTTGCTTTAGCTTTCCTTGGGCATCTGGCCCTTTATAAGATGCTCATCTTCTGTTTGACACTTCCACACTTTGGATGCTTAGTACTCCTACAATGGTGCTAAAAGTAGCTACGCATCACTGATATATGATTCTGAATTATCTTTGTTTTGCTAGGTATGTTCAACAATCTTGATCATCATCAAACTGCGGCTCTGGCAAGTTGCTTTATCCCAGGAGACAAATCAAACGAACAAATAAATTTAAGAGCTGAGCTTGCTGGACCATTGCAACAACTACAAGATAATGCAAGAAGAATAGCAGAGGTCAGTCTAATAAGGGTTTTGGTCTTCAATCTTTGTACGTCAGAAGCACAACTAAAAACACTCTGTGTTTGCAGATTCAACGTGAGTGCAAGTTGGAGATAAACGTTGAAGAATATGTTGAGGCGTCAGTACGACCATTCTTGATGGATGTCATCTATTGTTGGTCAAAGGTGACTATAGCTTCAATTGCCATGTGTTGCTCAATTCCAAGCTTGAATTAGAGATCAATACTAGAAGTTCATCTTTATGTCCGTACTTTACTATCATAGATTTGTATTCTTGTTTGTTTTTCTTCTGCAAGTCAACTCTAAAGGCGCTTACAATTGAAACTAGGTTTCCATGCTTCAAGCCAAAGAAATTACCATCTAATGAGCATCATCTTCCTGCAACCATTGCCTTCCAAGCTCCTGTATTTTTTTTCGTTTTCTGTAACTGACGGGTGAAAACTGTTTTTATTAAAATCATACCTTTTTTTTTGGGGGCACTAAAACAGAGTATACATGAGCTGATCAGAGAAACTAACCAAAAACCAAAAAGTCTGCCCTTTCAACCATTAACTTCCGAGCTCTTTATTACTCCCTCTGTCCTGTTCTATATGACACCCTTTCCTTTGTAGTTTGTCCTAAAAAGAACACCTTTTCTATGTTTCGAAACAATTTAGTTGAAATTTCCATTTCACCCTTAATGAATGATTTATATCCACTATCCACAAAATTATCTATAGCAAGTTAGACCACAAATTTCCAAAGTCTTTCTTTCTTTCTCCATATCCGGTCAACACCATCACATAAATTAGGATGGAGGGAGTACTTGCAAAACTACTTGAAGTCCTCTGCCTTCAGCGTGGTCTTCCCATCTAGAACATAAGTAATTCCTTGTTCTTGCTGTTCGCCTAACTCTGTGTGTTCTCATGTTCATCTTTTTGGTTAAGCTCCAGGATCATGATTTACCTGCAAGATACATATTCAGGAATATTAATCTGCTGACAATTTCAGGAATATGAATCTGCTATAGGGCAATAATTTTTTATTCTGGAACCATGATTTTCTAGTTGGAACTGCTGATTAATTTTGCCTACTTTTTTTTTTATGACTAATACTGGTTGGAGGAAAGTTGATTGTTATCAAACTAATTTTTCATATTTTATAGAAGAGAATTTTTCAGTTCATTTCTAGCTCAGTTTTCAAGGATCCTTTTTTGTTTTGCAAAATTCTTCTTTGGGTAAAAATGAATGATTGCCTAAATCACCTGAAATACAGTTAATAACTGAAACGAAGGTTAAAAAGGATTTTGTCTTCCACATTGAGTTGACCCAGGGTCGTTCCTTGCCCCCAATAGAATGCACAGGAAAAAACTCGGATCTCTTATTTGTATTTATGCTTTTTCTTAGGGAGCATCTTTCGCGGAGGTTATACAAATGACTGATATCTTTGAAGGTAGCATCATTCGGCTGGCACGAAGGCTTGATGAATTTTTGAACCAGGTAATGTGAGGATACTTTTGTATTGTGTTTATCTGGAAATATGTACCAGACCTTAAAAAATCATTGATTGGACCAGCTAGTTTGGTGCATCAAGGAGTACTTCCACTAAATAAGTTGATTATCTTTTCTCATCAACACTTTGCCATGAGAATGTCAACATTATATAATACTTCTAGCTATGAGTTCCCCCCTTGTATATTTGGAATCAAATAGTGGAAATTTTTCTATTGGATTTACAGTTAAAAGCTGCTTCACATGCTGTGGGAGATATGGCTTTGGAGAACAAGTTTGGTGCAGCCAGTGAAAGCCTCCGGCGAGGAATAATGTTTGCAAATTCTCTGTACCTCTAGGAGCGTGTACTTAGGAGCTTCATTAACATTAGATTAAGTCCTGTGTAAATTTCCCCCCATTGACAAGGGGATTAGCTAGCAAATTCTTCATTTTGTTGTTTTTTTCCCCCTTTAGATAAATTGACCGAGCTTCTTACTGTTTGAGGAACTATGAGAGCATGTGTAGCGAAACTGGGGTTTCCTAGTTGTAGCCTTTTGTAGTTAAGTGGCATGAATTTGCTGTCTCATTTTTGTAATACATACATATATGAAAAATTTGAAGCTGGAAAGCAAAATGTTTTACCTGAAAATGTCTTAGGTACTGTAGGATAGGCACAGAATATGAAGACTTCCATTATTTTGAACTAACTAAATGTATTGGGGATACAAAGAGATAGCAAAAACTGTAATATTCATTGAAATCTTTATAGTATATTATGCAGCAATAGGCTTGAAGACAACCGTGGAATGTTTTGCAATGTGCAAGCTGAACTGCCCTCCTCTTTCACTTGTATCAACTTTTTCCATTCCTGGTTGAGCCAGCATTTCAAATTTTGACACCAGTTTGGCTATGACAAGCCCCAGAATTGGCAGTGCAAGGATGATTCCGGGGCAGCTCCGCCTCCCCATACCGAATGGTAAGTACCTGAAATCAACCTTGCCACCAGCAACAGCTGCCTCTGTGCTCCTATCCTCCTCGAGAAAACGCTCGGGCCGGAATTTGTTCGGGTTTTCCCACCAAGCAGGGTTGTTAGCCAGCCACCATGCATTCACAACCACCTTAGTTTCTTTCGGAATAGTGTAACCACCTAGCTTTGCTTCTTGAAGGTTCATATGTGGTACAAGTAAAGGTATTGGTGTGTGGAGTCTTAATGTTTCATTTACTGTTGCTAGCAAGTAAGGCAGCTCATGGAGGTTTGATTCTGTGACTGACTTGCCTTTGAGGACTGTTGAGATTTCATCCCTAATCTTCTGTTGAACAATGGGATGATTTACAAGCTCAGCTATGGCCCATTCCATTGACCATAGAGTCGTTTCAATTGCTGCAACATTGATATTCTCCACAATATAGAGTACATTTTGCTCACTTATTTCTCCTTTCATTTCAGCATCTATAATGTGATCAATAGCACAACATATCTTGTGCTTTTCTTCACTTTCACCCATTATTTTCCTGTCCTCAAAAATATTTGAAGAAATTGTTAACATGAATAGTCACTATTGCAATAAAAAAATTTAACATAGTAGGGAAAAATGAGTTACCTTCTCTTCTCTACAAAATAATTGTTGAAGAATGCAAGTCTCCTTGTTTGTAAGTCTTTGCACTTATTAAGGTACCCTCTCAAGAATGGTCTAAGCAAAGGGATAAAATCACCATAATTGTAGTCAAAGCTCTGAGCTAATCTGCTTCTCTCTGAATTAAACTTTGTTGCCTCAATGAACAAAGGATCTTCTTGGGACTCAAACTTGGCATCAAACATCATTCGATACATGATGTTATATAGCATCAGCTGCAATCGTTTCCTAATAACAATTCCCTCATATTTCACTTTTTCATTCTTCTTCAAGTCATCAACAACTTGGTCCATCTCATTCTCCCACATATCACTATATTGGTGCACCACTTTGTTAGTGAAAAATGGGAGCGTCATAATACGCCTCATTTTTCGCCAATGGTCACCATAAATGGTGAACACCATGTCTTGTCCATTACCAGTAAATATATCAAAGACAACGTTACGTGGACGGGACCCAAACTCGACCCCCTGCGTGTGTAGAACTTGGTTAGCTAGCTCAGGGTTCGATACCACAACTAGGTTTTTTGAACCAAGTTTGAGTAAAAATATAGGACCATAGGTTTGTGACATGGTGGCAAGGAGTTGATGGTTCAAGTCATTGCCAACTTGAAGCCAATTACCAAAAATTGGGACTGCTGTTGGACCAGGTGGGACGTTGTTTTGGGGCTTAACATAGAGGAAGTTGATTATAAGGGGAAGTAAAGAGACAATAAGTGAAATGTACTTAAGAGGGAGAGGTATAGATAGGTAGGAGGATAGTAACTTGGCAAATGAAAGAAATGCAATTGTAATTAGAATGCAAAAGATGGTGTTGTTGAGAAGTTTGGCCATGTTTTTTTTATTAGCTAGAGGTGAATTATGAGAAAAGTGAGCACAAGGGATTAGAATGAGAAGGGATATAACATGGGTGGGGGGTGGGGGGGGGGGGGGGTAGGAAAGTTGGTGTCCAATGGTTTTGGGTACAATCCATGGGCACGTCGAAAATCAAGGTAGGAGAATGTAAGTTTATCTATTAGGTCAAAGATGGTGGTTGGTAAAGCAAATTTACCTACATTTAAACATTCTTTCTATGCAATAAAAAGTGAAAGAATCCAATTTGTCTTAAATTTCATTTTTAAGGTTTTCCACATTTATAGACGGTTGCCACCAATTTAACAAGAAGATACTAATTAAGTTTTATGTATTGATGGTGAAATTATATTTATATAATCAAGTCATTTTAAACTAATTACAAGTATATCTATAGATAATATGTTAAATGGACAACTAACATGCAATCACAAATTAAAATTAGTTGATAGTATAAAATATGTTTTCACTGTCAGTGTATACAACTTCAATCGTAATAAAAGAATTAACCTTTCTTTTCTTAGGTCAAGTTCCATGATTATTGTTGCAACCAAACACACTCACGCAAGTATACGTGGTCGTCAAGTAATAAAGTAGTGAGTAGAGTATCGTTCTCACGTAGACTTATAATTAACTTTTGACTGATTCAACTCAAATAACTTATCGATTCAAGAGTTCTCTCACAAAATGTGTAAGTGACTAATTTACTACCTAAGAAACTATCAAGCAATGAAATAACTAGAAGTCAACCACAACACTTAAGCAATTTCGGATAACAATCAGAAGGAGAGAGTATTTCAGGGTCATAGACTAGCTAACAATCTTGTTGCGTTCTTGGGTTAAGATAACTAATTGATTTATCTGGATTGTTGATTAACATGATTGATATTACTCATAAGAATCTGTTGAGTTCTTATTCGCCTATTCAAGCTAACTCAATGCCTATATGTCAATGGAGTTAAGATTAACAAAAATGCATTTATACTTCTTGTATTTCAACCAAGCAAGACAATTGGGTATATTTCTATCCTAGTTGCGAATCCTTCCCTGTTGCCCAGGTTCAAGAACCTGCTCTATTTAATTCTATATGCAATTGATCACACTCAACTATGTCTTATAAAAAGACTAAGCGGGCGTTGCAAATATAATCTGAGTATTTCGCCCAGAGTCGAATCCCACAGAGAATTAACCTATCAATTATATTTATTAGACTCACTTGATTCTTCGTAATCAACTTCCCAACGGTTGAGAATAATAATTTGTTGGTATTTTTACTCACTAAACTGAATGAAATTAAGTAAACTAAAAGATAATTAATACTGAGTTGTAAACAAATGCGAGAAGGATCTAAGGTTATAGTTTCCTCCGTTGATGAAATTCCATCTTGTATATTTCCTATTGTTTGGCCTAATTATCTCTATCAATCATGAGCACTTTTGCTACCGTAAATCTCTACCGAGCAATTATGATAATTTACTAGATGCACTCTCTCGAGCTACACTAGCTAGCTTTTATTACAGCTCACTTTAGATTGCACCCAAGGTATCGTTATTCCTAATCCAACCTTTAAACCTTCAGTTATGGATCCCTCCTATACTTTGGGAGTTGTGTTATTCAAAAACTACCTAAATATGCACACTCTCCCGAGCATATACATACTAAATAGGCATAGCTAATTGAGGGCCCTTCAATCAACTACAATAAGAACTTAGTTGAACAAATAGAGATTGAAACCAAACAAACTATATTAATATAACAAGATGTTCATCCTCAACGGGTTCCACCAAAACCTTAGACTAAATAGATTAGCTACTCATAATTATACTGAAAATAACAACAGAAGAATTCATCAACAATGACAAAATTACGAGGAAAAAAGATGAGATTTGATGCCCAATTGCCCTCCTTGCCTCTTGCCTTTGCTTTTCTTGAACAAGACTCTAAACCTGATTAATCTTCTCTTTTGGGCGAATTGAACCTTATATAGGTTAAGCGGAATTGTCCCGAGCTTCCAAGTTTACCCCTGAAAACTAACATGGTCGCCTGGACTAGCGCGCCCGCGCTAGTCATCGCGCTACTGGTGCGCTAATGGCTATACATTCTGCCTGGGATCACTGGACTAGCGCGGTCGCAGGACTTAAAATCTGTCCAAGCAGTTTTTTTTCTCCTTCTTTTCATACGTTAAATATTCCAAGGGCCTTTCTCCTTCAATTTGGCTCCAAACACCATCCTAGGTCTTCATAAGC
Source organism: Nicotiana knightiana (assembly GCA_005239525.1). Classification (NCBI taxonomy): domain Eukaryota; kingdom Viridiplantae; phylum Streptophyta; class Magnoliopsida; order Solanales; family Solanaceae; genus Nicotiana; species Nicotiana knightiana. The sequence goes on from ML378680.1 coordinate 33,174, forward strand.
GCATTTAGCTCCTGCGAAACATAAAATCAACAATTAGAGCCATTTTATCATCATTTCACACTCTTAAGACAGTGAAGCATCATTAAGTTGGAGTATAAATATATACTAAACTACGTAAATTTAGCCTATTATCAACACCCCACACTTAAATCATTGCTAGTCCTCGAGCAATCCACTATACTCTACAAAGGTCCTTTCATCAAGCATTTCCTTAATGCGTCACACCACAAACATATTACAGGAGTTATACCTAGCAATGTAACATCCATACCTCAAGGGTCGACTCTCACATGCCATGCAATATTCCTACTTTCTTAAAGTACTCTATATAGAGGTCAAGACTTACCTTTCCGTCATGAATCAAATTCCCTCACATCACACACACGAGAGTAGTTCCACAAGAATAATATTAAGAACATGTAGGAACTCAAATAGAAAGAATTCACTCACTCTCGGAAAGAACATTCATATGCCAATAAGATACACCATAGGATTGCTCGTAGTGTAATACTCTACTAATCGAGCCCATTCAGTATAAGATCAATTAGGTCTTCATTTGGTTGTAATGTAGTCTAAGGGACGGGTAGGATATATTTAGATATAGTGAGTAACCTCCCTAAGCACTTTTAATACAATTACTTTAGCTTTCAGACCATTCTTATGCACGACCAGAATTTTCACCGCACTTCTCTTTATATTTACCCCAAACTCCCTTAGGTGCAATTTTATCGACTCACCACTTATTAAGGACTGCATTTATTCATTGTCCTTTTTTTTTTTTCAAGTGGCGCTTATTCTTTCATTTTTTCCCCTACACTTTTGCACCTTTCCTTCTATTTCTTTAATTTCACTCAAAAACCAAACCATCACCCCACACTTTGACTTTTACATAATCTCTAACAATTCAAGTGCTCATGGGAGGTACAGGGTTCAAACAAACAGGTCATTCAAACAATTGGGTAAGGTTTGTAATGTGGTTGCCAAAAAAAAAAGCTTATAAGCTCAACAGGGTTAACTATGGTAAATTACAATCAGGTGGATACACTTTTATGTCTGGCTTAACAAAGAAATGCCTATATCACTTCTAAGACTGAACGAACTACTATTTCACTTTGCAAATACACAAGGCAAGTTCTAGGCATCGAATGTGGACATAAAATACAATGCGACACCTCACACACATATGGAACCTGACTCACTCCAGATTGACTTATCAAGACACTGTCACCGAGCATTCAAGTCAGTTACAACATAAAAATTTAAGGCATTACACGAGAGTCAACAAATGATCCTAGGCGTCAAACTCTAAGGTCTTTTGTGTTCGGGTGTAACAACGCTAAGGGATTCTTTTTCTTATTTCAGCTCCGTACTCAAAACACCTAACAAATAAAAAAAACTAGCTATACCCGGTTCAAGTTAAATCCTTGGAAAAGAACCGCGGTCAAAAGAAAAACCAAGGGGGAATTTCTACACTACCTAAAAAAAATAAAAAAAATAAATCTTTTTGGCGTTTTATTTGGACTAGCTTCCCTCAAGAAAACTGCCTAAGAAGTCCGTCATCAGGAAGAGTCCACTCTATTTTTTTTTTTTTTTGTGATCGACTTAGACCCTCAAGAACCCCGTCGAAAGGGATCCGTCGTCGGGCCAAGAAGACTTAATTAATTACACTACTCTTTACCATCACCACACAAAAGCAAAAAAAACTCAACATAAAATAATGAAAATAACTAACAATTATGCTAACTCATAAGAAAAATAAAGAAAACAACTACCCATCTTTGATCTACATATGTACATGTACAAGGGAATCCTTCCCCCACCCCACACTTAAAATCAGAACATGTCCCCATGGAAATCAAAGTAAATAGATAGGTAAGGGACTTCCCTGAACGCTCAGTCCTGGTCGGAGACAGTCCCTGGGTCAAGATGACAAGCGCGACCCACGGCTCGGAGCCAACCTATGATTTTCTTTTCAGATTTCTTCTGCTAGGTAGCTACAACATCAACTCGCGCACCCAGGTTTGTGACCGAAGTGTGAAGTTCCTTCATGTCCTGCTCCAAGTGGTCTAGCCTATAACTCCAGCGGGCTCCACCTCAGAAGCCTGCACCTGAGTGGGCTGCTCCTCCTCCATATGTTCTTGCTCCTCCTCCACATTTTGTTGTGCTTCCTCCTAAGCTTCCTCATCTGACTCATTCTCTCCTCATCATCATCAACGACCATTGCTTCCTTACCAATTGTGACTCTATCAACTATGAAGGCGTACGCCGTTGGCACTCTGCCATCGACCGCCAAGTTCCCCGGTACTCCAGTTGCAAGGCACAATCTGGTGACTAGAGATGGGAAGAAGAAACCATACCTCTGAACCTTACAGCGGACGAACATCTCCTCATGCATAAGCTTGGCCACATCAAATTCGCGGCTCATCATGAAGCACCAGATTAAACACCCGCGAGGAATGTTCACCTCCGAGGTGTTATGAGTTGGGAGTAGGGGGTTGTTAATCAGGTAGAGCCACCATTTAGCCTCAAAGGTGAGGGCTGAAGAGTGAAACTTCTGCCCGTACTTGTACCATTTTATATCGGCATTCGGAACATAAATGGTTGGGAGGAACATATCCCACTGAGTATAGCGCCGGCCATATGCTTCATAGCTGTCCTCGTACATATCCACCGGGCCTGGCAACCGATAAAATGTCCGAATGGCCTCCACAGAGGCGTTTACCTGCTTCTTCCTCACCGTGACCACATTATTGTTGTGTTCTGGGAAGTTCGCATAAAATTCCCTTACTATCATGGCATAGCCTCATCGGGCTCTTCAAAGAACACATCTAGTCTCCTCCGCATCAACTCATTATACATTCTTTGGCAGTAATGCCAGAGTGAGTCAATGTCTATGCCACGTTCAGGTATGGCTGCCTTTGATTCCTTTGCCGCGAACCTATCCTGAGCCTTAGCGGATACAAATTTATTGTTGTTGAAGGGTCGAGTATCAACGGACTTGGCCTTCCCGAAGAAGGACCTACTTGTCTGCCTGAGGAGGAGCCGGTGGCTTGACGCTTTCGGGGAGCCATTGTACCTACAACAAAAACACATCATGAATTCAGCACCAACGAGGTGACCCAATGTGGTTACTCAGACTTTACCTTACACTTGGTCACAATAACTGTCCGTCATTGAGGCATTTACACAAACACATGGTGGCCATTATTCACCGGAGCCTCCATTTAATAAGTTGAATCCCCAACTTCCACCACCATTTCCCAAACATCACCCCAATTAAATAAAGACATATCACACCCCCAAATACAATCACCCACCAGTACGAAGCATACACTACCAAGTATTTCTACAAAAGAAGAAGAAAAAGATACAACTTTTAACAAAGGAAAAGAGAAAAACTGCCAAATTAAAACGGAAAAGAGAAAAAAAAAACTAGAGAAGAAGACACATACATGTGGTGTGAAAGAGTGAGAAGTGTAGGGGAGGGTTCTTGAGTGTCTTGAGCTTGAGAGGGGAGAAGGGTTCCTTTTCTTTTGTTTTACTCTGTTTAGGATAAGGAAGAAGAAGGGTTTGAGAAGAAGAGGAGTATTTTTAGGGAGTGGGCGGATGTGGTAGGGAAAGTGTGTGTGTGTGGGGGGGGGGGGGGGGGGTTGG